>JAQPPZ010006652.1:0-111888 GCA_028583015.1 Wollemia nobilis
CGGCACCCTACGCGATCGGTTCTAAATGTCGGTCGCTCGATGTTCGACGGACAGCTTGCTGTCAGAGCCAGACATCGACCTTTGCATGGTCGGTTAAACGCATCGGATCAGTGTATTGTTGAGCCAGACAACACGTCGACCGAGATCGATCACCGGGGCAAGGCACTGAACGTGCCGTATTCGGCCCTGGTGGTCGAAAAGCACACTATGCCAAATATTTAAAATATATATATATATATATATATATATATATATATATATATATATATATATATATATATATTTACAATGAAAAAGTAATTAATATATAAATATATATATATCAATTAAAAGATAAGTTTTCTGAGAAAAACTATGAAAATTTTAAAAATTAACCAGGGGGGTTAATTTTAAAAACCTAGAAACATAGAAAATTGCTAATATTTGAAGGCAAATTACCTTCAAAATAAAAAAAAATAGCTAATTTTCTCTTGACTATCCTTCAGTAGCTCTCCTTTCAAGATCCAGTCGACACATGACATAGTTTTGATGATGCTCGATCTTCAAGACTCCGAAATGGCAGGAACTTCAGGAACAACAGGCTCCCTAATTCGCATTTCACTGTAGGAGAAATCCAACCCTGCCAAGGGATTTTTGTAGGAAAGAAATCGGGGTAAACTTCTCCTATACTTCTTGAGCATACGGAGAAATTTGGAACGAGGATTTTGACGCCTAAGGAACTTCCTTCTGCATATGGTTTTCAAGATCCCCTTGAGCTTGAACCGAGTCCTCAATGAAAACAATTTTCTCATAAGAAACTAATCTATCTCCTATCCTCTCACCTCACAAGCACTAGTGTAAACTTGAACTAGGCTCTGATACCAATGAAAAGGATTGAAAATCCAACTAACTTCATATTATTTACAAACTCATTATATAGGCACTAATGGCCCAAAATACATAACCAAACCTATCAAATCATGGATTTTATCCAATATGCTTAACCATAAGCTACAAAAGTGCAAGGGAGAATGCACGTAACTTCTAAGTTAAGAGAAAAGGAATAATTCTAACTAGAAGATCCATTTTAGCTATCTTGAAGTACACACTTCCTACTTTGAGTTCACACTTACTAACTAACATTCTAAATGACAACTAGAAGATAACTAGTGCCCACAAGTGCATGTGAGAAGAAGACTCACTTACAATTATTAATTTTCAAGAAATAAACTATGCAAACCTAGCTAGGAACTACTAGAGGGGTCATATGAAGGATCAAACATCAATCGTCATCACTTCCTTAAATCAAAAGTCTGAGTTTTGGAATAGTCAAAATTTTAATTTTTGGATCAGTGGTACTAGATGGGTCTACCTTTCAATGTTTGTCCATGATCATGAGATTAGAATATAGATAATTTGATCATAAAATGCAAGATACCTTTGATTACCTCCCTTGTTCCAAATGATCTTACATAAAAAATGGAATGGATAACATTGACACAGTTGATTCTTTTAGGAGATGTTTAACAAAGCCCTCATGAAATAGGCGAATGAGTCTATGAGATGATGAATCAATTTGCTCAAATTGTTCAATGACTTCCTATAGCAAGTTTTGCAACCTCCTCCACACAACCTCTCACTTCCCTAGAACCATTTATTTCTCCCATGTCTTTTAAGGTACATGTGAATTTTTATACTCCTACCTTTGAAAGAAAAAATTATGTTAATGCCCTAAAAATTTTGTTGGATCAATTGTCTTCATACTTCTTTTTAAATAAATTTATTAACAGTTAGAGAATCACTTTTGCACCTCTAAAAGCTTCATTACCTAATTAAAATTGGTGGGAAGTATATTATAATATGGTTATGAAAGAGAATGAAGATGAAATAATGTTCACATGGAATAATTTAATGGAGGTTGTCAAGGAAGAATATTATCCTATGGGAGCCTATAAAGACTAATGCATTATATGGAAACAACTATGTCAAGGTAAAGAACAATCTCTTCAAGATTGTATGGATGCTTTTCACTCCATGTCAGCAAAGCTATGTATTCAATACACAAAAAAGATATTGAATCCTTAAGTTTCATAGTGGGCTATAATTGTACATTCAAGAGAACATTGACCACTTTGGATTAAGACATTGGGAGAGACATATAAAATTACTATATTGAAGCAAAAGCAAAAAAATAAAATTAGAAAAAGAGAAGAAACTAATAACAAAAAACAAAACACTAACTACTAGCCAAAGAAAGGAAATATTGACTATCTAAAAAAATAAAATTAGAATTGAAAGCTAAAAAAATACATCCAAGAAAGGAATCCCTCGAAGGCCAAGAGTGAAAAATGGCGTGCTTATCATAAGAGCAACTAATTTTATTTTTATCAGGTAAATAATATTATAAGGGTGGGATTTTTTATAGGGTCTCCAAAACCTATTTACATAAAGGATATTTCAACCATATTTACAAAATATTAGGAATACGAAAGTAAACTAATATACTAAAATTGTAGTAGAGTGTTACAAGTCATTAACTACTTATCTTTGAATTTTTTTGATCAATATCCCATTGATATTTAGCCTTATTTCTTTGACAATTAGAGGAAGATAAAAGGTAAAGACCACTCCTCCAATCTTAACCCAACCCCCCTTCCAAGTCATTACAATATTCCTAGCTAAATCTTCATCAAAACCACATCATGCTTCCAAAAAGGAGTTCAAACCTCCTTCATAGATAATTATCTAGACTTTTGCCTTACCCTTTTCTTCTACACAACTATATGGTTTTGTCTTAACAAGATATCCACCCATATTGTTAAAATTCCTCCACAAAAAGACCAAAACTGCATTAGTATATCGTTAACCAAATTGAGAGAAAATAAACCAAAATGAGCTTGGTGTAGTATACAGTTCCAACTAAATTTTATAAATATAGCCATACTTGACATAAATTTATTTTAACTTGGATTGTTTAGCTTATATGCATGCAAACATATCTCAAATCCACTTAACACAAGTAAAACTAACTTTTCCACAAAACACACTAGAATATTTTTTAGTTTGTATAATAAATTTGTTTTTATTCAAAATTAAACCACCATTCACGACATGCATGCCAACACTTATGACATCCTCTCAACTTACACAAACATGTTCTATCAACATCCCTTTCCTTTTAAACATCTTGAAAATGATAAGTCATATCTGGTCAAACCACTTTCATATTTTTTTATTGTCCACATCATCATGATTTAATAATTGCAATATCTTGATCATTTCCTTCTCTTTCCCATTCTTTTAGGGTCTACAAATCAAATAATTTTCACTAATACTAAAATTTATTATTCGGTAAACTTCTGCTTTAGTTTCACTTCGATTTTAGAACATTCTATGATTCCTCTCTTTCCACACCGCAAAACAAAAGTGTGGAGGAATGAAATCCCAAAATTCATTGGAAATATTCCTATTGGAATTCCTATCCCATTGGATCAACATCTTTATAAATGATTCAAATTGAACCCATTGAATTCTCGGATCATTTTAGATTATATCCCAAATATTTCTAACAAAATCCTAGTTCAGGAACATATGTTTAATTTTTTTCTCCATTTTATAGCATAAAACACATATATTCGGAAGTTGAAACTCTCTTTTCTTCAAATTGTCAATACTAAGGATCTTATTATGATATGTTGCCAATATGAAAAAAAACATATTTTTGGTATCAATCCTTTCAACCAAACCTTCTTCCACAATTGACAATTTGCATCAACTGAATCAGAATTCACAAAATTAAAGGTTGATTTCACCCTATACACCCCATCCTTTTCTCTATTCCAAATTGGATTATCTTTTCCATTAGAGTGATCAATTTCCTTTCCCATAAATTATTTTCTTACCACTTCCAACTGACTATTGATCTTTTCATCATCAACTTCTATCATATACCATTGTTTCTCATTCTCAATTCTTCTAATATAATCAGACACCTTCATCCCTTGCTGATTTATTGCCCACAAAGCCCCATATTTCAACTCTTGAAAGAAAATTAAGAGCAAAAGGAGTGTTGAACCATTGAACAAATAAAAGCAACTAACATTCAAAGGAGGAGTGTTGAGCAATTTTAATCAGATACCTTCATCCCTTGCTGATTTATTGCCCACAAAGCCCTATATTTTAACTCTTGAAAGAAAATTAAGAGCAAAAGGAGTGTTGAACCATTGAACAAATAAAAGCAACTAACATTCAAAGGAGGAGTGTTGAGCAATTTAGTCGTTGATCAAGAGGAATTTGAAGCAAGATCTAAAAACAACTCAAGTCTCCAAAAAATTGGCGGTCCTTCAAATACTTATAAAATAACCCATTACATATTGAATTAAGACAATTAATATATTTTTAGTATTTTTAAAATAAAAATAGTTATGTAATATGATGTTTATTATGATTCAAATATAGATATTCCAATTTTGATTAAATTTTCAAAATAATTATACTGTGAAAGGCTAGTGACAAGTCCAATGCTAGATCAGACTTTCTTTTGACCAAGCAATACATCCATATTTTAATAGATGTTGGAAACAAGGAAACAATTTCTTTCGACAAAGCAATTCATCTCTATTTTAATAGATGTTGGAAACGAGGAAACAATTTCTTTCGACCAAGCAATTCATCTATATTTTAATAGATGTTGGAAACGAGGAAACAATTTACCTTAAAGCAGAGACGTGCAAGGGACCTCTTTCTCCTCCTCTAGGATTCAGTGGCCTATAAAATAATAGATAATCCTAATCCCTTCCTTCGTAGGAACTCTCTAACAAATTTTTTTCAATCTATTTTATCCATATTCAAGATGTCTATATATATTCATTAAAAACTTCAAGAAGGAAAGAAATAATGACCATTAGTGGAAATATATGTAATATGAGGCCAATTGTAAACAGAAGCAGAGATTGTGTTACTGTTGTGGATATCACAATGTCTTTGTATTATCGTCCATATATAGACATACATATAAGGATGCCAACAATAATGTATTATCGTCCATATATAGACATACATATAAGGATGCCAACAATAATGGGAGCATCTTGTTGCAGGAGCATTTGAAACGGATGGGATATATGAAACAAGTTTATTATATTAGCTTTGATAACTGCATCGAAAGCCTTACTATCTTAAACAAACACTAAAGTCATTGCTTGCTTCTTCAACAGGAACATTAATCTGAATTTTGTTTTTGTTTTTATCATGAGCACAAGAGGAAAGAAATCACAATGTGTCAAACAGCTACTATTCTCTTATGCATTTTTGTTTCTATTGCCATGAGCACTACTAAAAATGAAATTACAACTGGACCCCAAATCTAGTATTTAATAGAAGCAGGATACAATGTCTTAAAATAATAATTATTTAGACCTTGAGGTTATATCATTGTTGTGGATGGTTTATACCGCCATGATGGTAAATCTATTAATTTTACTAAACACAAACGTTGACACTGAAAAAGCTTGTTTGGTAATGAGGAACATTGGATATGCTGGGATATTTGAAACAAGGATGATCTCGGCAAGATAGTTAATATAAGTTAAATAATTATAATAAGTGACATATGGATGATTCTTTCAAAGTCGGTAAACACACGGCATATGTCAAATATCTATCAAGAAGGAAAGAAATATCTACAATTGGTGGAAATGATAAGTAATATGAGGCCAATTGTAAACAGAAGCAGAGATTGTGTTACTGTTGTGGATATCAAAATGTCTTTGTATCGTTCATATATATATAAGTGAGTATCTTGTTGCAGAAGCATTTGAAACGCATGGGATATTTCAAACAAGTTTATTATATTAGTTTGATAACTTTATTGAAAGGCATTGTATCTTAAAAAAACACAAACCATTCTGCATTTTTGTTTTTTTGTTTTTTTTTTATCATGACCACAAGAGGAAGGAAATCAGAATGTGTTATTTTATAGACACTATTATCTTATGCATTTTTGTTTCTATTGCCATAAACACTACTGAAAAAGGAACTTTCAACTGGACCCCAAATTTAGTATTTAATAGAGGCAGGATACAATGTCTTAAAATAATGGTTATTCACACCTTGAGGTTATATCATTGTTGTGGATGGTTTATATCGTCATGAATGTAAATCTATTAATTTTTTATTAATGGAGAAAACTTGTCAGCTGAGGAACATTGGATCTGCTGGGATATTTGAAACAAGGATGATCTCGGCAAGATTGTTAATATAAGTTAAATAATTACATGCATAAGATATAGGATCTACAACAGGTTAAAAAACAAATATTAGGAATAAGACGACTATTTGTCCCATACCTGTTTTGTTTTTATTGCCTTGACTTTGGAAACAGAGGAAAAGTGAATAAATATATTTTAATGTAAACAGCCAGAATCAATGATATTAATCCTTTTTAAAGTTGTTTTCAATCAAATTATAATTTATTAACATATGCTTAAACAATGTATTGTAGAATGGATGTTTCGTAGCCCGAGAACAAATTTGTGACACCATGAATCCCCACATTGTGGCCGATAATGTAAAAACTTTTGGTTAAATTATTGTTAAGCCACTAAGAATACCCCGCACAATCTTTTTTTAATTGAGTAAATACTTCTTACACATATACATATCCGCCGTGAGGATTGAACGTCACATCATTGATAATGCAAGTGGCATCTTGGCCTGTAGACCACCGTATCTCACCCGCACAATCTTTATTTTATAATTTATACTTTAAATTTTAAATTTTTATATAAATTTAATTTTATAATTATTATTAAGATTATAATTTGATATTTATTTTAATTTTTTATTTCAAGCAAAGGTGTCTTGCATGGAAAGAGGAAGAGGATAGGATTGCCTAGGGTTTTGCTAATCTTGGTGTTTTTTTAGTGAGGTTATAATGCTTTGCTCCCTCCTCCATTAATCTTGCAAGATGCCCCATGGGATAGAGTTTGGGTGGTTAAGGGCTGGCCTAAAATTAATTTCTTTGCTTGGCAAATGATGCATAGGAGTTGTCTTACCTATGATAATCTTATGAAGAGAGGTTTTTACGGTCCTTCCAACTGCATCATGTATAACTCCCAGTAGGAAACACTTATCATCTACTTATCATATGCTTTTCCAATGTGCATTTGCAAGAGAGTTATAGAAAAAGGGGGTTAGACCTCTTTAAGGTTCACCTAAACTTTCAAGTGACTCTTTGTAATATCTAGGAGATTTAGAAATGCAGAAAATTCAAGAATACCTCCATTCAGCTAGGCTGGTCCCTAGGCCCGAGCTTCATTTAGTGGCACATTTGGCTGGAAAGAAATTTCATTATTTTTAGAGAGGAGTTGATTCCAATGGAGTTGGTTTGGCATAAAATTTTTACCAAGATTTCTGAAACTGTCAAAGCTCGCTTTAAGGATAAGAAGACTCAGGTGAATGAGGGGACTCCCAAGCCACAAAATTTGGGACCATGGCAGCCCCCTCCCCTAGGTTGGGAAAAGATTAAATTTTGATGGTGCAACTAAGGATAACCTAGGGGTTGTAGGCATTGGTTTTATCAGAAGATATTTCAAGGGAAAGATCATCCATTGGGAGCTAGAGGGTCTTGGAAGGGCTACTAACAATGAAACTGAAGGCCTGGCTATCAGACAAGGTTCTCTCAATGCTTGGGAGAATGGGGTTAGAAAGATCATAGTTGAGTCTGATTCACAAATTATGGTGGGGCTTCTAGATGTTATTAGAAATTTAAGACCAAAGGCTTTGAGGATAAGAAACATTGTGAGCCAAATTAAGTCCATTTGGTAATAGTTTGAAGATGCCATGATAAAATAATGTAGTGGCTAAATTTTTGGTTAAAGTGAAATTCCAATTGGATACATGCTGAATTCTAATCAGGATAGGGACACTTCTAAATGGTAGGAGGTGAACCAAATGGTTCTTAAATTGGCCAGCAAAGACTTAGCTAAGGATGAGGATAGGTCCAGAGTCCGCTAAGTCTTGTGGATCAATGGAGGATGAGCAGTTATTTGTTGGATTTTTTTGCTACCTCTTGCAACACTCTTTGGCCCTTTTTGGGATAGCATGAGTTGTGTTCGTAGGATTGTCAAGCCTGCTAGGTTTCTTAGGTTCAATGTAAAGCAAAAATGGGAATAGGTTCAAAGTTTCTGCTTGGTACTTCATTTTTTGTTATTTTTGAAAATGTTAATCCGAGTTTTATTCAAATTTTAAAGCTAGTCAAAAGTGGCAAACCTATGAAGGTCAATTTAATTTTTTACCTTTTCAAAAAAATTAATTTTTTATTTACTTTAATATAAATGATAAATTTATTTAAAAAAATTAAGTTTAAATGAAGGTAATGATTTAAAACTTGAGTTACATTTTACAAATTCATAATCATTTATATCTTTTTCTTTAAAAAATATTATTTTTTTAAGAGTTTTTTTATGGTAGCTTATTTTGCATCAATCATTACAGAGAATAGAATAATAAAATATATCTTTAATATATATTTTTAAAAATAATTTTATTAGTTATTTTTTTTTACATGGTGGAAATGGTAGCCGCCACGAATTCGGGCAAGCTGTCTGGATTTTTATTACTGCACCGTATTCTATGTTGTTCACCGGAAGCCGCAACATATATCTTCGTGTAATCCACCCCTATAATCACCATGCCAGGATCATTTTAAATCTTTTACATTGTTGAAAGCACCAGGAAGGAACAATCCACCCCTATAATCACCATGCCAGGATCATTTTAAATCTTTTACATTGTTGAAAGCACCAAGAAGGAACAAGCGTTCAATCCGACAAGGCCCGATATTTGAACCTTGGACCTTCGCCCCCCCTTATGAGGTTTGGGGTTAGTTAAAGTTATAAATTAGTAAAAAATATATATATTTTTAAAACCTATATTTTACTTTAATATTTTTGTGTCTAGTGCTTGCCCGTAGGTAGATTCTTGAAGGGTTCATTGACTTCATATTTTACCAGGGGGCTAGGGATTATAGAGGTTTCATATCCAAAAAGAAAAATTAAAATTAAAATAATAATTTTTTTGATATTCAATATAGTTTTATACTCCTTATAATATAATATTAAATTATATAATATTAATTTAAACTTATATTACTTTATTAATTTGTAAAATAAATATATTTATATTTTAATGTATTTTTAATTTGTATTTAAAAGTTATTTAATTTATAAAGTGGTGATAACATAAGTTGTTTTGCCTCATTGTTTGTTAGTTTGAGGTGGACTATTTCAATCCCGAGCTCCTCCAAGTTGTTTCTAATCATTATCTCCTATTTTGTTTATTATAATAAAAGAGTTATTTATTATATTTTATTATAAAATGATTATTTATTATAATAGTGAACTGGTTAGTTTTACATGGCATCTTTAATTCTTTCTTTATTTTCAAAAATGATGGGAGCCTTAGACCCACCTTTGCTTATGGTTGACTAAGGTTTTTAATTGTTATTTTTTCTTATTAAACGACTATTTTTAGGGTTTGAGTTTTTAGATTTTCAAATCTTAATCTTGTTTAGAGTCTTTTACATTCATTTTACAATTTGTAAGTTGTATTTTACTCATGAGCCTTTTTTTACCAAGGCAAAATAAGTTTGGGTTAATACAAAACAATGTTTTTAGACTCTATCTTATATTATCTTTTTATATAGATCTGTTCTCATTACTTAGTCTTTTTTAGTATTTTTTATTACTTGTTTTTTTTTACTGATAATCACTCACTTTCTATATTTTATTCAAGTGTTTTACTCTAAAAATTGTCTAAGTAAGAAATCAAGTTTACATATCATATCTCACACAAGTCACATCACCATAAGCGAGGCTCATAGTGAATGTAAATTAGTTTCTCTTTAGAACAATTTTATATGTTCAAAAAGTAGAGATCATTTTGTTCTCTCAGATGATGAAGATGTGGAGGTTACATTGGTACTTGATACTCTTGGATATGCTAAAAGACTAGATGACGAGTCAAAAATTTAGTTCCTCATCAAAATCTATGTTGACCATCCTACCTCTGATGCATCACCAATCATGTAGGAAGGCGAAGGTGAATCCCAACCCCACTATGCTTGAGTCACTTTTAATGATTTTATAATTATAATTCATTAGATCACTCCTAAGTAGAATACTACAAGTCATTTTGAAACTGGTGGCCCTTCTAGCTCCTCGTGACTTATTCTAGGTGACAAAATTCTTGTCATGCCAAAATCCTAGGAAAAGTTTTTTAGGTTGCGCTAAAAAAGTACAAAGTGAACTTAAATAAAATTTAACGAGCAAAAAGCCTTATCAATCAACACTCTTTCATACAAGAGCAAGGTCGTGTGATCCAATCCTTGAACTTTAAAGCTCTTGGACTTTGAGAATCAAATGAAGATACCACAAATGAACTTCACACATTGATAGAAGATATCACAACACTGTTTAGAATGGAATATCATGTTGCTTACTTGGAACATGAAAGGAAGCATCTAAATTTACTCAAGAACAAATAATCCTAGCTTACTGTCAAATTCATCAATTAGCTTGAAGAAATTGTAGATGCATTCAAAGATCTATATTTTGAAGCCATTAGAGAAAGAGTATCTGGACAAGTTGCCACTACTAAATAGATCGAGCAAGTAAAACTCCAATATTATAAGCTAATTAATTTTTAATTGATAAAAAATAAATTTGCTTTCTTGTAATGCAACAAAAGTTACCAGATCTTTTTCTTGGGCTAAAGCTCCTAGAATGACTAAAGAAATTCCTAGAGAAGAAGAAATTTCCATGCTTATTCAAAAAGTAATTCAAGCTTAAGAAAGTAAATTCTTTAGTACTTTTCAATCCATGCAAAACCAACTCAACAAGGTTTCTACCATGCTTCATAACTAGTTCTCTCATAAAGATCATACTACTCAAAATTAGCAATTGTAGAATGGTCAGTCAAAAAATGGAGGCAAAAAGAAAAAAATTGGAAGCAAAATAAAAAATAGAAGTAGAACACTACATGTCTTTGGGAAGTTGGACTCAAAAACAAGACAAAAAAAAACTTAACTCTAGTTTGAAAATAGATGTTGTCCACTATGTGGAATTACAAGAAACATTGGCTACTCGTAAGAACACAAGCCAAAGTTGATTTTAGTGAAGGTCTAGATCTAGATCCTACTCAAAACTTCCAAAAAAGAGCAAAGGGAAGCAAACTATCTAAGTCATCGATGGTTCTACTTATACTAGTTGCTCATACTAGATCCTAAGCTTTATGTTGTTTATTTGTTTGATAATAAGACCCTTTTCAAATTGATGGTCAAATTTCCAATGTTGTCATCCACAATATTTCATCAATTTCTCTTTCTTACCCACAAATTGAATTTCTAGTACTTAGGCATAATTACATTTTACACCCCCCTTCCATGACAAGGGAGTCCATTCTCAAGGAATATATAATCTTCCATAGACTATTTGGTTAAGGGCCTATTTTAAAAATAATTTTGATCGAGATAGAATTGATCCTTTAGAAATTTCCAATCCTACCTATAGACCCCCATATAGATTTCTAGAACTTCAAAGAGTCCTTGTCATTAATAAAATATTATTATGTAAAAATAATGATTTTCCTCTAGTGATGAATCGACTTGCTTTCTCTAGATCTTAGATGCATGCACTCAAATCCTTGCACAAGTTATCCATCATCATCAAACCTGCTAACAAGAACATGGGCTTGGTGGTGTTGGACAGGAATAAGTACATTGTTGAAGGTAAAAAAAGTTATCCTATCCTAATTTTTATATAGAAGTAGGTTTTGTTCCTTGGGATACCATTTACAATAATTTGCATAACCTAAAGAGTAGATATTGGTATGTTCTAGAAAAGCATTGGAATTTTGTTCTTAAAATTCCTCCACATAAGGCTAGAGTCTATGCACTCTACTTCATCTAGAAAATTAGAAAAAATCTACTTGTTGGTCATCTGATCTGCTCCTACAGTGGATACATGCTTGTAATGTCCCCCTTTTTTTTTGTGTCTTGTGGACCCCACTCATCCTTATGTTATGTAATGTAAAATTAGACTAGGAAAAGTGGGACGCACTTTTTATGTATTAGTAGGAGTTATTTTATGTTTTAAACTTGTGTCATAAGTTAGTAATAAAGTGGGCCCCCTTAATGAAGAATTAGAAGCTCATGTTATATAAGGGAGAGGTGCACCCCATTTGAGGAGGTTATTTGGTATTTGTGATATTGTATGAGAGTTGAGGGCTGAACCCTTACTCATCTTCTGCAGATTTAGGTGATGTGCCCTAGTCTTCAGGAGAAGCCAATCTTGTAGACAAGGTGATGTGCCCTTGCTCTTGATTGGAGATTGGTGGATCTACCTCAGGATTCACAATTTGTGCTTCAGATTTCAATGTTTTCTGTGTGCAGCTGTGCTTGGAGTGGGTCGCCCAATTTTGGGGGCCATATTTAGTGTGTTTTTAGATCAGATTTACCCTAGAGGAGGGTCGCCCAACTTTGGGTAATTTTTTGTGGTGTTTGGAGGGATTTTTGTGGAGTCTATTGTGTGCCCTACCTCCTAGAGGAGGACGTCCAGCCTAGGGCTTCTCTTTTATGCAATTTTGTGGTGAATTTGAGATGTATTTGGGCTGATCTATCCATTGCAACTTGCAGAATATTTTTAATAAATTTGTGTGGCCACATTTGCCACTTTGGGGTTTCTTGTGTCAAATTTTTTGCACATATTTTCAGATCTGATTTTTATTTGCATGGTACAAAATTTTATTGGAGAAAAGTTATAATATTTTCAGCTAGGGTTTGTAAATTTTAATTGGGGATATTACAGTGGTATCAGAGCTGGTTTCCTGCCAGCTTGTGAGGGTTTTTTATGCAACTAGGGCACAATTATTACACAAGGAGGAACTCAAATAAATCAGCCACCATGAAGATTAATGAGAAAATATTGGATGCAATGCTTGATGTGTTGACTAAATTGGATGCCAAGCTAGGTCAAGGTGGAAACCCTCAGCCACAAAAACCCACATCTCATGGGGTTACAAGAGATCATGGATGTGAGAGCTTAGCTTCTCATTGGGCAAGAATTTTGAGAGGAAAGTCAAGCACTCATAGATCTGCCATTAATGATGATGAGCTTGGAGAGAAGCAAGAAAAATCAGATCCTGAAGTGAAAGTTTCATCAATTTCAGATTTGGAAGAAGATGCCTTGTCTCAAGAGGTATGCAAAAATGAATCTACCACAATGCATGTGTCTTCATCCATGGAAGATAGTGAGATTTTTGATAACAGGTATGAGGAAACATGTTTATTTCCTAATAGCAGTCCTTTCATGCATAATGGTGGTGTTTTTGATGAAGTTTGTGGGAATAGGGGATCTCCAACTCCTAAATTTAATGAAGAAATTGATGTTAGAGAAGATGCATCAGAATTGGAAAGCATCAAAAGGATGTTGGAAGGAGATTTTTCCAATGAAATTAACATTGTTGCAGATCTAGAAGATGAAATTAATTCATCTTGTGCATCCATTACTGGAGAAGTGTTCAATGATGATGAGATCATAAAGTGCCCTGATGTAGACATTGATAAAACAACAGTAGATGAGGAGTTGCAGCCATGGGATGATTCATGGGTTGAGCATGAATCTGCCCTAACTTCAGTGAACAAAATTGAAGAGTGTAATGTTGCTGATTTTGATCATTGTGCTGATAAAGATAAATCAGAATTACTATTTCATGGAGCTGATTTTGATCTAGGGCATAGCAATAAAGATTTTGAAGAAGAGGCACTTGAGTCTTGGGACAGCCATGAAGACATTGCTAAAAGGTATGAACTTATTTCTGGTTTTGATATGCATTATAACAGCAGTTCATTAAATGGGCATAGTCTTGACATTCATGAGGATTGGAAGAAACAATTGTTAGTTAACACTGAAAAAGAGGTGTATACCCTGTCTAAGTTTGATGATGCTAAGAGATTTGTTGACAATCTGATCCAAAAGACACCTAGAAATCAGAATGAACAAACTATTTCCATTTTTTATTTGCAAAATATTAAAAGCATAATGGAGGAGTTGAAGCTAGAAGATGAAAATAATTTTTAGTTTGTTGATAACCCACTGTCTGAGATGGATGTTGAACTATCTTTTGACAATCCACTTTTTGAATTAGATGATGTACCTCCTGATGTTAGTAACACAAGAGAAATATGGGATCCAGGTGTGATGTGTAGTCATGAGGCAGAGATAGCTAGAGTCAAAATTCATGAAGAATTTAGACTGAAAGTTGTTCTGAAAGAGGTGACAACATCAAATGGATAGACCATTCTCTTTATTGATGAAATTCATACAGTTGTTGGAGTAGGTGCTATGAGTGGAGCTATGGATGCAAGCAAATTTTTGAAGCCTATGCTTGGAAGAGGAGGGCTACGTTGTATTGAGAAGGATGTTGCTCTTGAATGGTGATTCCAACAAGTGGCTGAGTACACTTTAGATCAGTACTTTTGGGAGGAGGAATTTACTCTCGCAGGGTGGAAGTACTGCAGACAAGATTTGGAGATAAGAAATAGTTGTGGCCATGTCTTGCAATGTAGTTACTATATTCCATCTCCTTTTTTAGAAGACACACCACTTCCTTGTGTTATTTACTACCATGGAAACAGTGGTTGTCGAGCAGATACAAATGAGGCAACAATGATCCTTCTACCTTCAAACATAACTGTGTTCACTCTTGATTTCTCTGGCTCAGGTCTGTGGGATGGTGAATATGTGAGTCTCGGATGGCATGAGAAAGATGATCTTAAATCAGCTGTTTCATACCTGCATGATATGAAAAATATTTCTTGTATTGGACTTTGGGGAAGATCAATGGGAGCTGTTACAAGCCTTCTATATGGAGCAGAAGACCCATTGATTGCTGGAATGATATTGGATAGCCCTTTCTCTAATTTATTTGATCTCATGATGGAGCGGGTGGATGTCTATAAAATTCATCTTCCCAAGTTTACGGTGAAGGTAGTTGTCCAGTATATGCGATGGGTTATCCAAAAGAGAGCTAGTTTTGATACTATGAATCTAAACGTCACTCAGATAGCTCCAAAAACCTTCATTCCAACACTGTTTGGACATGCAATAGAGAATGCATTCATCCAACCACACCATTCTGACATCATTTTCAAATCATATGTGGGGGACAAGAATATTATCAAATTTGAGGGTAATCATAACTTTGCATGGCCTCAATTTTACTATGATTCTATTTTTATTTTCTTCTATAATGTCCTTCACCCTCCACAATTGTCAGCTACAATCATTCTTGCAGCTGATAAATATTTCAAACTTGGAGCTTTACAGCTTGGGAATGTAGTGGATCAGACTTTGTTGTATGAGATTATTACAGACCTTCGTATGATAGAACCTGGCACAACTAGCTTTTCTTCAGCTCCCTGCACATCCAATGACTCCAACATACCTTTACCAAACAAAGCACTTCAGCTATCAAAGTCTTCCTCTGAAATTGAAAAAATCATTGTACCAGAAGGAAATTTAGAGCAAAATAATGTTGTCATTGACCTGGGGAGAGATGAGGTTAAGTCATGTTCATGACAGGGTAAAGGAAATGGACCAAATGATGAATGCTTCTCATATTCGAGCTCAAATCATGAAAGCTGGGGAAGATGTTCTTCCTTAGGAATGAGTGATGAAGAGTCATCATCCTTGGAAAACTTTGCACCTTTCACTTTGAATGCAAATGATGAACAGGTGGATAAAGCAGAAGCTGTTGAGATATGTTTCCATGCTATGATGTCCAAGACTACAAAAGAGGAAAGCTATGATGTAGTTCACCTTGGTGGGGAAATAGATATTGAAAACATCCCTACTCGTATTCTTGAAGCAAGGAAGACAGATTTGGTGCCAGTATTTGAGCCTCATCATAACTTCAAAAGCATGCAGCAGGAAAGAAACCCTGTGTCAAACATCCATTCAGTTATTTCAGCTTTCCAAATGGATTGGTTGAAAGATGGTTGTATACAAGAAAACATGAATTCAGGTCATTTACAAGTATCAAGTAGTGGAAGCAGTTGTGGTTCTCAAGGTGGCAATTTTGAAGGGTACCCAGAAGTCATGAATGACTTTCATCATTCTAACCAAGATTCTGAAGAACATGTGAGAGTTGTGCCTAATTTAAATCCTCAAAGTCTGGAACGTAGTCGAACATCATCAAACATAGCAGAAGTATCTAGAAGCTTAAGAAAGCTAAACATTCCAAATCAGAATCCTAATGGAAAATGCCATTCTAAAACAAGATATTTTGAAAGTATTGCATCCATGGATATCCCTTTGGGTGGAGAAGATGTTGTGGTCAATATGCAGATATCTGAAGTTCTTAGAGTGACTGGTGGCTCAAAGAATCCTACCATGAATGAGATTGACATGGACAAGAGACAATCACCCAAACAGGGTCATTCAATGGTCATTGTTGGAAGACATATAGTGAATAGCAGAGTGTCCTATGGATGTCTGATTCAGCTGTACACAACAGATCAGATAGTTGTTGAAGTCCCCTAGAGTTATATCAGTCATGATCAGATTTTGTTCTCTCTGATTTCAAAACAACCTTATGTAGCAATTGTCTTCAATATTTTACTTCAAATTTTGAATGATGGTTTCATATTTAAACCTAACATACTTGGATCTATAGGCTTGACATATTTTCATATTGAAGCTAGCATGAGGAGTGTTGAAGGTGTATTAGACACACTCACTTATGGCCCATGTGAGATTGGAGTGAGAGCATTCTTTCCAACTGAGATGACATTTTCTATGGGACAAAAATTGGTTGTTATGTCTGCATTTTTAGGCTTTGATCAGGTGGCAAAAGAAGCTGACATGCAATCACCTCTGAAATATATTGAAGGAGAAGTTGTTTCCTGGAACAATAAAGAGTGCTTCAATGTTGATATACCATCTATATTGGGTAGGAATGAGATTCAGTTGGTATCAGATCTTATTTTAGAGACCCAGAAGAAGAAAGTGATGAACAAAGCTATTGCCAAATACCTGATTCAGTGGAAGGGATTACCAGATTCAGTTTGCATTGCTTGAGGACAAGCAATTTGGGAGGGGCGGACTTGTAATGTCCCCTTTTTTGTGTGTCTTGTGGACCCCACTCATCCTTATGTTATGTAATGTAAAATTAGACTAGGAAAAGTGGGACACACTTTTTATGTATTAGTAGGAGTTATTTTATGTTTTAAACTTGTGTCATAAGTTAGTAATAAAGTGGGCCCCCTTAATGAAGAATTAGAAGCTCATGTTATATAAGGGAGAGGTGCACCCCATTTGAGGAGGTTATTTGGTATTTGTGATATTGTATGAGAGTTGAGGGCTGAACCCTTACTCATCTTCTACAGATTTAGGTGATGTGCCCTAGTCTTCAGGAGAAGCCAATCTTGTAGACAAGGTGATGTGCCCTTGCTCTTGATTGGAGATTGGTGGATCTACCTCAGGATTCATAATTTGTGCTTCAGATTTCAATGTTTTCTATGTGCAGTTGTGCTTGGAGTGGGTCGCCCAATTTTGGGGGCCATATTTAGTGTGTTTTCAGATCAGATTTACCCTAGAGGAGGGTCGCCCAACTTTGGGTAATTTTTTGTGGTGTTTGGAGGGATTTTTGTGGAGTCTATTGTGTGCCCTACCTCCTAGAGGAGGACGTCCAACCTAGGGCTTCTCTTTTATGCAATTTTGTGGTGAATTTGAGATGTATTTGGGCTGATCTATCCATTGCAACTTGCAGAATATTTTTAATAAATTCGTGTGGCCACATTTGCCACTTTGGGGTTTCTTGTGTCAAATTTTCTGCACATATTTTTAGATCTGATTTTTATTTGCATGGTACATAATTTTATTGGAGAAAAGTTATAATATTTTCAGCTAGGGTTTGTAAATTTTAATTGGGGATATTATAATGCTTGAACCATTGTCAAGATTGTTGCACTTGGGGCTTCTTGAACTCCTTTTTGCATATCCCAATCATCTTCTTGACTCTCTTTGTAGACACTAAATTTTAATCATTTGCACAACCAACTCATAAAAACCCTCAAAATGTCATTCAAATCTCCATCAATTCACAAAAATCCCCAAATTGACACAAAATCATCACTATTTACCCAAATTCGCTCAAATTCCTCCAAATCTTCAATTTCCTATCTAATTTCATTAAGATTATTCCCCAAGTTCAAATTTCTTTTGATTTCCCTAATTTCTAACAATTTCCTCTAATTCCATCTCAAATATTTCCAGTTCCTTTTAAATTCCTCTAATCTATTTTTATTTCCTCTTTAAATAGGCTTAGTTTCCCTCTAATTCCTTCTAATTTCTCAAAATTCTATCAAATCCTCTCTAAGATTTCCAATTCTATTTCATTTCCTAAAGGTCCTCTAAGGTTTCCCTAAGTCTTCTAATTTTCCTTTAATCTTTGTATTTTCCCTAATTTCTAAATAATTCTAAATTTTCATTAGTTTCCCTAATCTTATCCTACCCCTCTTAATTCTTCTAATCCACATTTATTCTCTTCTAATCCTTCCCTTTCCACCTAATCTCCCATTAATTTCTCTCCATTTCTCAATTTTTTTTATAATCCATATTACCCATCTGATACCACCACTAATCCATCCCTAACCATGTCCTAATCCTAGCTTAAGCCTCCATTCAAATTCCAAGGGATATGCACACTAATTTAAAAACCCCTATTTTAATCTCTCATTTACTCCACCTTGTCTCTCCATCCCCCTTCCCTCCAAAATTGGATGATTTAAAATTGCAATAAAAGGTCCTAATTCAAAAAGAGTTAATTTGACATATTCAATGGGTTAGTCTTCCTCACCCTCCATGTCATATTTTTAGTAAATTTTAGTTCATGTGTAGCACCCAAGGCACACGTATTCCCATGCACATCTCATCATCCCCTAGGCCTTATGGACCTTGGATTTGTGATAAATCACCCCACCCAAGGCTATTAAATGGGGAGGGTGCATATTCCTTCATGTGTCCTCCCCTAGATTTGCCTTGGATCTGCCACCTTTCACATGGATCCAAATTAGCTCCACCTCCTTGCCATGTCATCTACCCCTCCCCTCTCTAAAATTTTGTAAATTGTCCCTCCATTCCCCTCATTTTGTAAGAGATATGTGAAAGTTGTTTTTATGCTGTCAAAATTCCACTAGACCATCTTGATGCCATTGGATATCCTAGCTACCTTTGCCACCCATCTTGAAGGGTCCAAAAATTTCAACCATGGAGTCTACATGAAGGATTCAAATCAAATTTAACTTACAACTATGCCCATACTAGTCATCATATTATTGCCATACTTGCACCAGAGGACACCAACCACCACTAGGACCTCCCAATAAGAGTACTTGGTCCTATCTACCATATCAACCCAATCACTAGTGGTGGTTACATAGTCTCAATAACAACCTACGGTCACCCAAAACCAATTGTAGCTGGTAGTTACCTAGAGAAGAATTTATAGAGCATTCTAGATGATAGGTAGGTAAAGAAGGTATAAAATATTGCTTTTTCATGTTTTGTGAACTTCTGTTGTAGTTTTGTAATACTTTTCATGAGTTTTGTCAAGCATTATTTTATTTATTTTGTCTAGGGTTTCATCTAAGGAAGGTGCATAAGATATTACTGACTCTATCTTGTGAGCATGTATGCAAGTATGATATAGACGATAGAATGCTAGTGTGGTCCAAGAGGCTCAAGATACAAAACCCACCCACAGCTCAATTGTGGCATGAGAAGGAGATTTCACCAAGGAATTTTTTGTAAAAAGGGGCCATATCCCTTTGTTCTTACATTATATTATTGGAAAAGACACCATCTAGAAGGGACACATTGTATTCAAAAACACTTCTATTTGGCAATACATATATAAGCTTCATCTTTGCTTATTTTCTTGCATGGTGAATTTTCATGTCTACAAAATGGTATTTTTGGTGGAACCATCACCCTTAAATAATTAGGCATTGTTCATTTTCATGTGGGAGCATAAAGATAGGAAATATTTCTTGTTCTTAATTTTAGGTGCCTTAATGTTTACTATTGTTTTTTACCTTCATTTGGTTTCCTCCACTAATGCTCTACCTTTTGTTATGATCACAGGTCTCTGATTATCTCTAGGTTCAACCACATTTGGGACTTAGCATTCAACTTACAATCTTGCACAATTGCCACTAACAGTTACCAACTATAGCCAATAGTTCACAAATTTAGTTGGCAGTTCACAAATAGACACATAAGTCACCCCTGAAGCTCTGGAATTATAGGTGAGTACCCCAAACTAGATAGACTTAGTTTATTTGTTTTCAATGTTTGATTCTCTTGTGGTTGTTAGCATAACTAAAAGTATTCTTGCTCTCTTTTTTTCTAGATGAAACCTTCCTCTTTAGAATAGTTATAAACCTCCCTACATCCTATAGGTTTTCTTCTCTAGGTTAATAGTGGAAAATAAAAAATAGAAGCACATTAGATTAGATTTATTTATTTGCATAAGGCTCATTAGACACAAGACTCAAGATGCAACATTGGGCTCCAATTGACTCATTAGTGTAGTCCTGTGAGCTTGCACAAGAATCAATACTCAAATGGATCATTAGGTTAGATTTTCTAATTTTCACAAGACTTAAAGATTCATTGACTCATTATAATATGTATTTATTTTTCTAGTTTTGGATCAAAATATGCAAAGGACTCATTAGATTAGTTGTTTTTACTTGTTTTGAATTCAAAATGACTCATTAATTTACGTGTTTTCCTGCTTTAATTCAAAATAGACTCATTGAATCATTAGCTTAGGATTTTCTTTGTTTTCTTTTGACTCAAAAAACACAAAATCACTCATTAGAGTATATTTTTCTTATATGTATTTGAATCAAAATTTTCAATTTGGTTCATTAGTTTAGAAATTGTTTTCTTTGCTTTGGTATATAGAACATAATGGCTCATTAGTATAGTTGTTATTTTTGTTGTTTAGACTCATTCAATAAATATATTAGCATAGATTAGATTGATGTTCTTGTTTATTAGTTTAGTTTAGTATCATTCTCTTAGATTAGTACATTCTTTTTTTTGGCTCATTCTGCTATCATTAGAACAATTAGTTTGCATCTTAGGCATGTTTTTTTACTCTTAGAATAGTTGCAATTAGGATGGTTGCAATATATTAGTTTTATTACCCTTAGGATAATTTCATTTGTTATCATCCTTAGAATAGAATTCTCTATCTTTGTAGAATAGTTGCATTGTATTCCCTTTAAGGATAAGTGCATTTGTGGTAAAATTAGGCCATTCTATCCACATAAAATATTTGGGACATAGGTGCAACCACCATTAGTAGTTGGTAACTACCATTGGTGGCTAGGAAAACTATGTAACTGTCAGTTATGGTCATATAGTTGCTAACTATAGTTGGACCTATGAGTCAGACCTATTTGGTGGCTCCCTTAGGAAATTTTTGTATTTTTTCCTTAGACAGTAGCCTCTTTTTACCCTATCACACAAATGTTGTCTCCCACAACCCATATCCTAGTGTAGTTGCATTTTAGAGTTCTAGATCATATTAGAGATAACCAAGTCCTTCTCTAGCTTACCTCTAGTTTTCTTGCACTTAGAATCAAACAAAAGGAGAAAACTTTAAAAGAAAAGAAAAGAAAAGAATTTAAAACATCAAATGAAACTTCAAACACAATGATATTTTGCAGGCTATTATTCCACACATATTCATATTATGCAAGAAAAACTTCTTGGCGAGTTGAAATTCATCCCCAACCACCGTTTAGGCCCTAGAATCACCATAGTTAGTATGTATATTTTCTCAGACTTCATCATCGAGAAACTAGTTACCCTTAGGATTATCCCAAGGTAATATTAAATTTAGATGCTCTTTAAACATGAGGCTTAATAATTAGTGGATCATAGCTATCATTTTTGTCCAAACTCAATCGAATGTGAAGCAAAATCCTGGGTAGGCTTATAGCAATACTTAGATAGCATGACCTCTTTTGGGAGGTGCTTTTTGTCCCCTTAGGATACTCATTGCCATCCCTTCATCCTAGGAATCCACACTAGCTACTTGTATCTCATTCCTCAAAAATTGGTTGGGTATGAATACACCCTCTTATATTTCAATGCATCATTCCCTTTTTTGTAGTTCCTAGGTAGAGGGACATAAAACACACCAAAAAAAAAACTTCAAAAAAAATGTTAGAACAAAAACAAAACCACCCTCAAAACCATTTTCCACTTTTGGCCTACACCTTCCCAAAACTATCTCAAAACCCTCAAAACTTCACAAAAACATCCAAGAACATTAAAAAACTTTCAAAAAAAGGAAAAAGACTCACAAAATCCAAAACAAAAATTGTTTGTTTGTTTGTTTAAGCATTCATAAACTTTAATTAGATAGTGCATTTGTTTTGAAAAAAAAACTTGCCAAAAATAAACCATTCATGCGCATTCCAAATACCCATCATTACCACATCTCATTTTGTCTCCACTAGCCAATGGTCTTTACTCATAGTCAAACCAAGCCCAAGCTCAAGTCCAAGCCTCCATTGACCATTATGATCAAACCTCGCATAATGTAATCACTCCTTTGACTCATTAAGGATATTCCTCGTAATTCTACCATGGTAACCTATCCAATGAACTCCCTTGCCACATTACATACCCACTTGAGGGGTAGCATACTTAATATAATCTAGGTATGATGCACCATTCCATCCATACCCCTATTCCTAAATCTCTTGGTATTGATACACCTTTGTATCTTGTGCATCCCCACATCACCCCCATTGACACTAATTCCTTGTTCACCCTTTATACTAGCCCTTTTACCCCACCTAACTTACCATGACCATTCTTACCTTCACTTCACATTCCATCTTGCATAGTTGATCCCATTCATCAAGAGCAAACCTGTCATCATACATCATCTCCCCACATTGAGTGTGGTAGTCCCTAAGCCACCTATTGAACTTCACTCATCCGAAAGAGTTGATATCATCCCCCATAAACCGAAGACACCATGTCACTACCAATTCCAACCCTAGTCTCATCATTCTCCTTGCCTCAATGAATTTGTTGGTCACGAATCTGCCACAGGAAAGGATTTTCTATGTCTATGCACCCTAGACCCGACCAACATTGAAATTCTGGGAGAAAGAAATGTCTCCCAGACCAATCTCCAGAGAGGGCTGGTTCCCTTACTATTTCTAAGCTTGATTTTAGACTAAAGTTGCAGGAAAGAAATGGGAAATATGCAGAAAGGAATGGGAAATTACTGAAAGAGACGGGAAATATGGCCGAAGCCGATCGTTAATGGGAGAACAACCTTGAACAACAATAACTTCAACTAGATCCTAAAGCTCAGCAGCAACGGACTCTTAGAATACGTATACAAAAATTAGATCACGCGATAGCCATGAGTCTGCTTTCAATTGCACTTCAAACATTCAAATGCAAACACAGCCAAATTCAAAACAGAAGAATTTAACTTATGTTAACACTGGACTAACAGAAGAAACTCAGACAGAAAGCTAAACATGCACAACCATTTAGATCACCAATTCTAGAAGACACTAAGAATGGAAGCAATTGCATCTAGGATTTCTATTTCAATTTCTGCAACAAGATCCTCCTCTCTTTGCTTGAGTTTTACATTGGTATTTATAGAGGTCCATCCTCTTCCTTTCATATTACAACATTTAATAAATGAAACAGATCTCGAAGAAACAACCCCCTTAATCTGCCTTGGAGAGATGACAATCCCTGCTTTTAATGAATTACAACTGAGAATGAAACAGAAATGAGGGCCCATATCTCTTTGTTAAATGACCGTTATCAAGGGAAGTTGAAAGCTGTAAGAGATCACGAATAGGCACTTTAAATATTGGAGGCATCTTTAATTCTGGCGGCATCAAAAACTACAGGCCTGAGCACGTTCTTCTATCTTGCACACATTGGAAAGTAGCAAAACATTAAATTTTGGAGTGCTTTTAATCGTTGGAACTCGCAATGCTTCATCAGGCCGTTGAACTGCTTTCTGGCATGAAACTGTGACAAGTCGCAAAAACGTGACATGTCACGAAATCATGACATTTCTCTGCTCCATACACCTTTGCCACTTTCGGATCGCAAAAATCAACCATGTCACGAAATCATGACGTATTTGGCTCCTTTGTCTCCTTCGCTACCTTAGCTCGCAAAAATGCGATGCATCACGAAATCGCGACGTTCCGTACTATTATGCTCTTTCTTCACTCTATTTCCACGAAAATTTGTCATGTCACGAAATCGCGACAATTCCCTGCACTTGGTCCTTTCGCCCCAATGTGTCGTGAAATCGTGACATTTTCTTGCCTTCTTCATCATTGTCGCTTCCTGTCGCGATATCGTGACGTATTCTTCTTGCTTGACCTCATCCTCAAAAATGTCATGAAATCGTGACATCTTTCATGCCTTATGCCTTTATTTCAACTTTGCCGTGATAACGCGACATGTCGCGATATCACGACGTTTCGAACCATTTTCTCCTTGCTTGCTTTACTGTCACGATATCGCGACATTTTTCATCACACTGCTCCATTACTGCCTTATGTCACGATTTCGTGACATGTCGCGATATCGTGACAACTTCATTCTAGCACTTTCGTTGACCATGTTGACCATGAAACTCCAACATGTCGCGATATCGCGACAACCTTACCCCCTTGCTATCGTTGACTGCGTTGACCATGATAACGCGATAGGTCGCGATATCGTGACACTTTCTTGACTTAGCTCTTTTCTGCATTTGACTCACGAACCGTGAAGTCGCGATATCGCGACATGTCGTGATATCGCGACATATTTCCATGCTCACACCTCTTTGGTTTGGACCCCGCAAAAACGCGATAGTTGCGATTTCGTGACAACTTTAGAACTCAGCGTTTGTGTGTTGTGGACGCCGCGAAAATGCGATGGGTCACGATTTCGTGACATGTCACAAAATTGTGACAAGTCGCGAACGCGACACCTTTGCTTTTTCACCAAATGTGTTAAGTGTCTTCAAAATTTTAGCATTCTTTTGCATGAACAACAACAACAAAAATAATGTGGCAAAAATGCCAACATTCTTGGCGGCTCATGGGGTATACAGTTCTGCTGGATGCACGAATCCTAGGCCTTGATCCATTGGGCAACAGAGTCAAGAAACAGGAGAAATAGGAGAAGTAAATGTTGAGTGATGCTGGACATCTCTATAAATTGCTGCAACAAACTCTTGCTAGTACTCAGCACTGAAGAATAGGATCGTCAATAGAAATGAGTGGAATAGCAGAACTCCCTTTATTTCTTTAGAACTACTACACTTTGCCTAGCTCGGATGAGTTGGGAAATCACCAGGTGTTGTGAAGGGATCTTCAAGGCAGTAGTAAGAAGCACCTAAATTACAAAAATAGAAATGAAGGAAATGATGCCCTACGAATGCGCAGACCATGGAACGAGGATGGGGAATGATGGAATGGCAAAATATGGAGGGATGGAAATGGAAGATACAGCAACATAATGTTACTGTGCTACCAACTGCTGTGAAATGAAATGGAAGTGGAGGGAATGGGGGTGGTGGTAGGAAGTATAGAAAAGTGTTCAAAAGACAGAAAGTTAGAAGAAATGGAAAGAAGAAATGGGAGCATTAGAGAAGGAAGTAGAAACAACAGCAGTGGCTTGAGTAATTGCAGAAGAAGAAGGAATAGGAGAGAACGGGAATGAAGAAAGGAAGTGGAAAGAAGAAGTAGAGGAAAATCCACTAGCTGCTGGGAAGGAAAAGAAGAAGGAAAAGAAAATAAACGTACCTGCGGGCTCGCATGCAAAAAGAGCCGAAGTAAAAACAAAATCTTTTTTTTCTTTTTTGTCTATTTTTTTCTTCCTTTTTTTGTCTTTTTGTTTTTTTTGCTATGTACAATATTTACAAAATTTTGTGACATGATTGGCATGCCGCCACCACAAACCCAGCTTCGGGTGTCTATCCGGTGAACCTACAATGTCCAGACCAGATCTGATCATACTTCAGTCGATCTTTGAAGTTCGGTTGGCCTCTTCCTGAAGTTCTCCATGGTGCAAATAGAGTGCGATGCGGCAGGTTATCATTCTTACTGGTACCCGTGCTATTGATGAATAATGTGGCAAAGAGGTTTGCCACATGGGGGCTTTCTTCAGGTATCGGATGTAGTGGCTGGAACCAATACCACCACTTTGCAGACTCCACTGGTTGTGGGCTGAGTACAGGCTCCTCCAACCCCTTGATGTGATCACAGGGCTCTTCCAGTGAGAAATCTGCTTTTGGGATCTCCTCAGGTTCAACCTTTTGGTGAGGTATGTTTAATGGGTTCTGGCTGAATACTTGCATGCTATACAAAATTGTGCCCTCTTTGTGTTCAGGTTCTGGAACTGGAATCTGTTTCTCTCCTTGGCCCATCTCTTGATGAAACTGCAAGCAACCATATTGTTCATTGCTGGGAAAGTACTTGCATATTGCCATCGTTGGCCTTGGACGTAACCTGCCTCTTGAGTTCCATAGAACTGCATTTCAGGTCTCTGCACAGTATGTGGGATCGGCCATGATGAATACTGTGCGGGATAGACAGGAGCAGGAACTACCGAAGAAAGTAATGGAGTTTCTCCCCATGGTAATTTTCTTGATAGGAGCAGAAGGTGCTCCGCTTGTAATGCTTCCTCAAATATTTGAGGGAATCTATGTTCGCCTGATTGCAGCAAGAGAAGGCTAATATCCGAATGGAAAGCTCGAACATAGAAGAGGTGGGCTTGGGCGGGTGATGGTTGGATCTCCCCTAGAATTCTCTTCCAAGTTCTATAGAATCGGATGTTGAAATCTATGATGCTCTCCTGAGGTATTCTCGTGATGGTGGAGAGATGCATCAAAAGCTGGTAGGGATCCTGAGAGCCATCAAATGTTGTAATGAGTGCTCCCGCTAAATCATCCCATGAGTAGATACTTTTACACCCAAGTAGTTTGTACCACTGCAACGCCCTTCCTTCCAAAGACGAGACCAGAAGTCTGATCATAACATCCTCATGGATTATATCATGGAGGGTTGCCAAAGCAGCAACATCATCAATATGCTCTCGGGCCATTCCTGTGGTGCCATTGTATTTTGTTAGAGCTTTCAGGGCACTTTTGGGAATCTCGTGCCAAATTTGGAGATTCAGAGGGCCAGGATCATCCCATCTAGGACATACCCTCGCCATTATAGCAGTGATCTACGAGATCACGATTGTCGCCAAGTCAGAGTCGCCAAGTGAACATTCTTTCCTCTGCTTGTAAGGTCAAGGCTGCTCACCAAACCTTGATTCCTCTGGGGTATCTTCTTTCAGCTTGAAAAGGCTCTACGATCAAGAAATTTGGATTTTTAGCTCAGCAGAGTCGCCAGATGAACTTACAAATCTCTGCTATGAGGTCAAGATAGCTCATCAAAATCTTGATACCTCCGGGTGTTAAACAATGAAACAATCAGTCTCACCGATTATGGATCTTTTGAGACAGAAGAAGTCTATCCCACCGGGCATGCCAAAATTGTTGGCACAGGTGGGTTTATCAATTTGGAAAACTATGCTTATCCCACCGACTATGGGTTGTTGTAAGACAAAAGAAGTCTATCCCACCGGGCGTGCCAAAACTATTGGTCACGAATCTGCCATAGGAAAGGATTTTCTATGTCTATGCACCCTAGACCCGACCAACATTGAAAGGCTGGGAGAAAGAAATGTCTCCCAGACCAATCTCCAGAGAGGGCTGGTTCCCTTACTATTTCTAAGCTTGATTTTAGACTAAAGTTGCAGGAAAGAAATGGGAAATATGTGGAAAGAAATGGGAAATTATGGAAAGAGACGGGAAATATGGCCGAAGTCGATCGTTAATGGGAGAACAACCTTGAATAGCAATAACTTCAACTAGATCCTAAAGCTCAGCAGCAATGGACTCTTAGAATATGTATACAAAAATTAGATCACGTGATAGCCATGAGTCTGCTTTCAATTGCACTTCAAACATTCAAATGCAAACACAGCCAAATTCAGAACAAAAGAATTTAACTTATGTTAACACTGGACTAACAGAAGAAACTCAGACAGAAAGCTAAACATGCACAACCATTTAGATCACCAATTCTAGAAGACACTAAGAATGGAAGCAATTGCATCTAGGATTTCTATTTTAATTTCTGCAACAAGATCCTCCTCTCTTTGCTTGAGTTTTACATTGGTATTTATAGAGGTCCGTCCTCTTCCTTTCATATTACAGCATTTAATAAATGAAACAGATCTCGAAGAAACAACCCCCTTAATCTGCCTTGGAGAGATGACAATCCCTGCTTTTAATGAATTACAACTGAGAATGAAACAGAAACGAGGGCCCATATCTCTTTGTTAAATGACCGTTATCAAGGGAAGTTGAAAGCTGTAAGATATCGCGAACAGGCGCTTTAAATATTGGAGGCGTCTTTAATTCTGGTGGCATCAAAAACTATAGGCCTGAGCACGTTCTTCTATCTTGCACACATTGGAAAGCAGCAAAACATTAAATTCTGGAGTGCTTTTAATCGTTGGAACTCGCAATGCTTCATCGGGTCGTTGAACTACTTTCTGGCGCGAAACTGTGACAGGTCGCAAAAACGCGACATGTCACGAAATCATGACATTTCTCTGCTTTGTACACCTTTGCCACTTTCGGATCGCAAAAATCAACCATGTCGCGAAATCACGATGTATTTGGCTCCTTTGTCTCCTTCGCTACCTTAGCTCGCAAAAACGTGACGCGTTGCGAAATCGTGACGTTCCATACTATTATGCTCTTTCTCCGCTCTGTTTTCATGAAAATTCGTCATGTCGCGAAATCACGACAATTCCCTGCACTTGGTCCTTCCACCCCAATGTGTCATGAAATCGTGACATTTTCTTGCCTTCTTCATCATTGTCACTTCCTGTAGCGATATCGTGACGTATTCTTCTTGCTTGACCTCGTCCTCAAAAATGTCACGAAATCGCGACGTCTTTCATGCCTTATGCCTTTCTTTCAACTTTGCCACGATAACGCGACATGTCACGATATCGCGATGTTTCGAACCATTTTCTCCTTGCTTGCTTTACTGTCACGATATCGCGACATTTTTCATCACACTGCTCCATTACTGCCTTATGTCATGATTTCGTGACATGTCACGATATCACGACAACTTCATTCTAGCACTTTCGTTGACCATGTTGACCGTGAAACTCCAACACGTCATGATATCGCGACAACCTTACCCCCTTGCTGTCGTTGACTGCGTTGACCACGATAACGCGATAGGTCACGATATCGTGACACTTTCTTGACTTAGCTCTTTTCTGCATTTGACGTCGCAAAACTGTGACAGGTCGCGATATCGCGACATGTCGCGATATCGCGACATATTTCCATGCTCACACCTCTTTGGTTTGGACCCCATGAAAACGTGATGGTCATGATTTCGTGACAACTTTAGAACTCAGCGTTTGTGTGTTGTGGACACCGCAAAAATGCGATGGGTCACGATTTCGTGACATCTTTGGTTTTTCACTTACAAACAGAGGAATCGAGCATTCTTTTGCATGAACAACAAAAAAAATAATAATGTGGCAAAAATGCCAACAAAATTGTATCTATTCCACATATTCTTTGAAACCTACCTATTCTTGCAACCCCATTAATTCCATGTCTTCTTCTAGCACCTCTTCCCCCTATCCTCCCATATCCTCACCTCTTACACCATCCCCTCCATCCACCTCAATCTCCACAACCTTACCAGTCACCTTATCCTTCTAATATTTATCTTCCTAGGGGTTCCTCCATCCACATTATTGTACACCTTATCTTATTCAAATACCTTTCCATTCTCCATTTTTTAATTCTACCCAATTCAACCCTTATCATCTTGCCTAATTTTTCTACCTATCTCATCCATCCCAAGAGATCTACAATAATTTTCCAACCAACTTACATATCTCATATTAATATTAACTCATAACTACCTTTCAATTATTGTCAATCCAAACATTCTTCATTCCTCATCTTCCTCAACCCCCTAATTAACCCTTGTATTCTCCTCATATGCCTCACCTTATACCCCCATATTCAAACCAATTTCGATGATATTTCAAAAGTTGCAAGATGCAAGACTAATTTTTCTACCTGTCATTCATCCTGCAAATCCTAATAGACCCAAGTCTAAGTGGTACAATGAAAACCATTATTGCATTTTCCATCATCAAATGGGTCATGATATTGAATATTATTGGTACTTCAAGCATTTAGTGCAAGACTTTCTCAATCAAAGGATTTAATTCTCCCATCAGTATGACCCTATTTTATTGAATTAATTCTTCCTTGCTTGCTCCCATTTCATCAATTAATGTCCTTCCTCTATTTCCCTCTTGCATATAACCTTCAAAAAAATTCATATTTCCCACCCAATCCTCTCACATTGTCCCAATATTCATCTATCTCCCCCTCTATTACTCCTCCATTTTCATCTTAGTCATCCAATTAACTATCTTTTCCAAATAAATTTTCCATTTCACCTACCTGCATGTCACACATAACCACCAATAAAATTCCCCCACCCCACTTGCACCTCATCATCGATCACCCAATTACTTAAAACACTCTTCCATTATGACTCACATTTTTCAAAACCATATCAACACATTCTAAAATTTTCTAGAACCTTAAAAACATTACAAAACCATCAAAATTACAAAAGCATTGCAAAACCATCAAAAAATACAAACACATTAAAACAAGCACAAAAAATACCCTAAAAACACTAGAAATACATACAAAAACATCCAATAACATTACAAAAACCTCACAAAGCACAAAAATATTCAAAACATCAAAATATTCAATAAAAAAAAGAAGAAATAATTTGTTTTTTTGCTTGTTTTCTTGATTGCTTGATTGAATGTGTGGATTTTTGTTTTCTCAGGTAGTACCTCACTCTCATAAATACCTTCTAAACCACCATCAAAACCTCCAAAACCATTTTCAAATCCATCCATCCCAATCCCATCCTATCCCCCTCCACTTATGGTCTAAATCTAAAGCTAATACCACACCCACATGCATATTTCACATAACCACTAATCAAAATCATCTAGCTCAGTCATACCCATTCACCCCTTATCATTGGTTACCATTACATCTATGCATTCTACACCACCTCATCATAAATCATCCTCTCACTTGAGTTGAACAACACTAGTAAAATCAACATTGTCTCAAATCTTGATCAATACCTAAACACCCATTTTTGAAATCTATGTCTATCCAGAACCTTGTCCAAGACTATCATTCACCTTAATTAGCTCCCTTAATCATAGTATAGTTTTAGCACAGTGACTCTAGTCACATTAGCATAGTGACTCCAATCACATTAGCATGTTGCCTCATGACACAATAGTTTAGTTGTTAGTGTCAATTACTTATTTCAACCTGCAAAAAAAAATCCATCAATGATAAGGCACAATGATTTTCATCACTTCCATCATTGGGGCGTCTCACATTGATCATAATTCAAGATGATCCCGTGTCATATTCCCAAGTGTCCAATCAATCCACTTTGCACCCATCATTGACCACATCATCATCCCATCGCTCATCAATTGCACCCTTCCCACTCTTTCCTCATCCTCTAGCTTGGGGGACTCATTCACCCTTCAAAACAAATTTTGACTAGGGGGTTCATCCTCTAGTTTGTCCTCTTCCTATTTTCCTCTTTTTTAGGGGGGAGGGATGTCATGCCTTCCTTCACCCCCAAAATTTTTATATCTCATCACAACTACAACAAATCGCACCACAAATGCACAACCTGCTCACATTCAATGTACAACCCACTAACATTCAACCTTCAACCTGTCCACATCCAATTTACAGCCCACTTGCATTCAATTTTTAGATTGCTCACATTTTATTATGAATCTACTTAATTTGCATCTATTTCATCTCTCCATTCCTTATCTTGTTTTCTTGTACATCCCTCCTAGTTTTATGGTCACGCTTCGAGTAGTTACATACCATGGAGCATTGTGGCTTCTCCACTTTTTTTTTTTTTTTTTCTCCTATTTTTTCCTCTTTTCCTATCTTCTTTCTCGTCTTCTTTATTGTTTTTTATTATTTTTCCTTATCCATATTCTTGTCTCATGGTTGCTTCATCTCATCCCTATGCAATCTATTTTTGACCTCAAAACAATTTTGATCATTGTTTGGATCATTTTTGTTTGTGCCATTATGCTTGGCTTCATTGCCTTAATCAAGGGCATCTTCATGATCATATTTGTTCCCTTTCATGTGTCATTCACTTTCATGCATATTTCCCTTACATTGTCACCCCATCCCATCATACCATTTATATGACACCTTACCTCTTTCAAGGTTTCTAGTTCACATAATCTCTAAGTTATTTTAGTCACTCAACCATTCTTAGTGTCTCAATAAACCTCTATTGAATATTAGTTAGTTATTTATTTTTTTTTTGGTAATTAAGGTACAATTTCATTACATCCGGGTTTTCCAGGTTGACCCAAAACCTTTTACAAAATCAGCACTATGTTGTTACAGATCAAGACTCAATAGGGATAGACTGTCCTTTGTTGCTAGTACCCTTCTGAGGTCCCCTTGCCAAGAAGGAGCACCGTCCCTTACACACAGTTACCAACACCTAAGAACACATGCAGTGGCCCACCACATCGCTCTCTTGCTGCCCTAGCCCCGAAAAAGTGACCTGTCGTGAAATCGTGACGTCCTTAACTTCTCTTTCATTTGCTCTGAAGAGTCATGAAATGGCGACATGTCACGAAAACAAGACATGTCACGAAATCATGACATTCTACCAACGTTCAACTCCTTTGCCACTAAAAGTCACGAAAATGTGACACATCACCAAAAAGAACCATGTCATGAAATCGTGACATTCGTCTCCCATATTGCACTCTTTCTGCATCCAGCCTCCTTGCTCCTTTTCTTGGCTTTTGCCCATGAAAAACCAACATGCCGCAAAATCGCGACACTTTCGCCCCCTCACACTTTCTCTTTTCTTTTGGTTGCAAAAATGCGACATGTCGCGATATCGCGACACTTTTTCCTTCCTCCTCTTTCTCTTCTCTTTTGGTCATGAAAATGCGACATGTCGTGAAATCACGACACTTTTCCTTCTTACTCTTTCTCTTCTCTTTTGGTCACGAAAATTTGACATGTCATGAAATCGTGACACCTCTGCCTCTTTGGCTTCTTTTGTTGCTTTTGGACACAAAAATCCAACATGTCATGAAATTGCGACACTTCCGCCTGCTTGCCCCTTTTCTTGGCAGATGCCCGCAAAAATCCAACTTGTCACGATATCGCGACACTTTTGCCTCTTTACTTTGTCTCCTCTCTTTTGGTCACAAAAATGCGATATGTCGCGATATCGCAAAACTTTTTCGATCCAACTCTTTCTCTTCTCTTTTGGTCACGAAAATGTGACATGTCGTGATATCACGACACTTTTCCTTCTTACTCTTTTTCTTTTGTTTAGGTTGCGAGAATGCGACATGTCGCGAAATCATGACACTTCAGCCTCTTTGACCTCATTGATGCTTTTGGACACGATAAAGCACCATGTCGCAAAATCATGACACTTTCTCCTTCTTGCTCCTTTTATTGGCAATTTCCCGTGAAAAACCAGCATGTCACGAAATTGTGACACTTTTGCCTACTTACTCTTTCTCTTCTCTTTTGGTTGTGAAAATGTGACATGTCGCGATATCGCGACACTTTTCCTTCTTACTCTTTTACTTCTATTTAGGTTGCGAGAATGCGACATGTCATGAAATCGTGACACAACAGCCTCTTTGACCTCTTTTGTTGCATTTGGACACAAAAATGCACCATGTCGTGAAATCGCGACACTTTCTCCTCCTTGCTCCTTTTCTTGGTATTTGCCCACGAAAATCTAGCATGTCACGAAATCGTGACACTTTCGCCTCCTACCTATTTCTCTTCTCTTTTGGTTGTGAAAATGTGACATGTCACGAAATTGTGATACTATTTCCTTCCTACTCTTTCTCTTCTCTTTTGGTCGTGAAACTGCGACATGTCACGAAATCGTGACACTTTCCCTTCTTGCTCTTACTCTTCTGTTTTGGTCACAAAAATGCAACATGTCACGAAATCGTGACACTTCTGCCTCTTTGACATCTTTTGATGCTTTTGGACATGAAAAGCCAACATGTCACAAAATCGTGACACTTTCACCTCCTTGCTCCTTTTCTTGGCAATTGCCCGCGAAAAACCAACATGTCACGAAATCATGACACTTTCGCCTCCTTACTCTTTCTCTTCTCTTTTGGTTGTGAAAATGTGACATGTCACAAAATCGTGACACTTTTACCTTCCTACTGTTGCTCTTCTCATCTGGTCATGACAAAGCACCATGTCGTGAAATCGTGACACTTTTCTTGCTTACTCTTTCTCTTCTGTTTAGGTCATGAGAAAGCAACATGTCGTGAAATCACGACACTTCCACCTCTTTGACCTCAATTGATGCTTTTGGACACGAAACCTCAACATGTCATGGAATCACGACACTAACTCCTCCTTGCTCCTTTTCTTGGCCATTGCCCATGAAAATCCAACATGTCACGACGTCGTGACACTTTCACCTCCTACCTCTATCTCTTCTCTTTTGGTCGCGACACAGCGACATGTCACGATATCGCGACACTTTTTCCTTCCTACTCTTTCTCTTCTCTTTTGGTCGTGAAAGTGTGACATGTCGCGAAATCATGACACTTTTCCTTCTTACACTTTCTCTTCTATTTTGGTCGTGAAAATGCGACATGTCGTGATATCACGACACATTTCCCCTCTTGCTCTTTCTCTACTCTTTTGGTCACGAAAATGCAACATGTCGCAAAATCATGACACTTTTTCTTTCATGCTCAATATGTCACCAAAAAATGACACTTTTTCCTTCTTGCTCACCATGTCGGGAGATCGTGCCACCCTTTCTTTCTTGCTCAACATGTCACGATATCGCGACACTTTTCCTTTCTTGCTCTACATGTCGCGATATCATGACACTTTTTCTTTTTTGTTCAACATGTCATGAAATAGCGACCCTCTTTCCTTCTTGCTCAACATGTCACGATATCGTGACCCTTATTCTTTCTTGGTCGACCTATTGCGATATCACGACACTTATCCTTTCTTGTTGTATTATGCTATTCCTTAACCAACGACATGTCATGAAATTGTGACCTCGGTCCTTGGCCGTTGTCTTTTCCCCTAATCCCATCACATGAGGCCACCATGCCACCTGGATCCTTTCCCCGTTGCAAAGAAAACTAAAGCCGTCACCAGAAAGACCAAAGCAATACTGACAAAACAAAAATGAAACTCCTCTCCCTTTTTTGATCCCCATAGGTTCATCATCATTGGCGATCAGTTTGAAGAATTTTTTCCACATCACTTGGGACCCCATCTTCCCAAGTTACCAGCCCAACGACTTCCACCCCTATATTGGCCAAGATATCAGCTGATTTATTTGCTTCCCTAAACACATGATGGGCCTTTCGAACATTCCTGGTCTAGTAGAGAATCCTAGCCTCTTCGATGACAGTCTTAATCCGCCATGGAGGATTTTTCCCATTATTGAGAAGGTTTATGAATTGCAACGAGTCTCCTTCAATAATTAGATTACCTTCAATCTCCTGAGCCAACTAAATACCCCTCCATAACGCTCTTGCTTCCACCTCGTTGTTAGTCCTTATTCCTAGCTATTCATAAAAGGCCATCACCAGTAATCCATGATGATCTCTCACAGCTCCTCCAGCCCCTACTTTGCTAGGGTTACCTTTGGAAGCCCCATCGAATTTGAGCTTGAACAAACCAACCGGGGGCGGATTCCACTTGACATCTGATCTAGGATTGACCTTGGTAGACACAGGTTTCTCACCTGTAGTGATATTCAAGGATTGAGCAATCAACCTCTCCTAGGGGGAAGGATTTTGAGCCTCAATAGGAATAAGGCTGACATTTTCACAAGCGAAGGTAAGAATATTATTGGTGATGGAGGTAACATCATGGATCGACTCATGGAATGCTCTATGGTTTCTTTCTAGACAAATCTACCAAAGAAAATGATGGAGGCAAATATTCCAAAAAAAACCTTAGCCTGAGGCTAACAAAGGGATTTGGCCATTGGAGGAAGAGGTCAATGATGGTGGCTGGTCTAACCTAGCAAATGCTAAAGGCTTGAAGTAACCCATTGAGGACCCTCAGAGAAACTGGGCATTCAAGGAAAATATGGATGGTGGACTCCCAATTGGACCTGCACAAAAAACAACGATTAGCAACTATCATACCTTTCCTTATCAAGTTGTCAATAGTAAGAATCCTGCCTTGGATCACCAGCCACGAGAACATTGCAACTTTAGGAATAAGATTTTTGACCCACACCAGCTGAGTCTGGAGTGTGGAGTCCTCAGTATCTAGCATTAGCATGTATGCAAATTTGACTGAGAACTGCCCATTTTTGGTAGCTGCCAATATTACATGATCCTCCTCAAGTCTCATGGGAATGAATTGTTGATGTAGGATGCCTTGGATTTCTTCTGATTCAGCTTCAAATCCTTGAATCCTTACCTATTTCCAAATAAGCCTTCCTCTGTCTCGGCTCATGAAATCAGCCACTTTCCTTCCTATGAGATCCTTTGAGATTCTTTTGATCCTCGTTAGGTGAGGAACCTAAGATAAAAATTCATCCTTGGCCCACCTATCATCCTAGAACCTGATCTTCTACCCATTCCCTAGAACCCATCTTAGGCCTTTCTTTATGACCTCTCTACTAGTTAAGATTGCTTTCCAGAATGCCAAACCTCTACTGTGCACCGTGACATTTAGGAAATCGGTGTCTTGAAGATATTTTCTTTTAATTATGGTGATCCAATCATTCTCCTCACTGATAACGAGACGCCAAGCTTGTTTGGCAAGCAAGGCTATGTTTAGGTGAGAAATTCTTCTTAGTCCTAGCCCCCTATTTTCTTTCGGCCTGCAAACCTTGCCCCAGCCCACAAGGTGGATCCTCTATTTTTCCTCTGACCCAGACCAGAGAAAATTCTTTTGGAGCTGTTCAATTTTTTGGTTTTTTTGGTATACTCTAGTTGGGGCCTTAAACATAGATAGAAAATAAACCGGAATGATCTGTAAGGAGGCCTTAGTGAGAGTAAGTTTCCTAGCCTGAGATAAAAAGTGTCCTTTCCAACCCACCAATTTCTTTTGGATTCTTTCTACCACTCTATCCCACATAGATTCTCTTGGAGGACCATAGAAAAGGGGAAGGCCTAAATAAGAGGTAGGAAGAGTCGCTATAGAACATCCCAAAATATTTGCTATTCTGGCTTGTCTCTGAATTGGGGTGTTGAGGAAGTAAAGCTTACTCTTGTTGAAGTTCACCTTCTATCCTGCCGCATCCTCGTAGAGTTGGAGAATGTGCTTAATCCTTCTGGATTCAACCATAGACGATTGGGTCAACATCAAAGTGTCATCAACAAATTGATGGTGAGAAACTGGGTTGGTGAGAGAGGTGGCTTTAATCCCCAAAATTAATCCAATAGTGCAAGCTGCTTTAATAGTTCTACCTAATGCCTCTACAACTATAATGAACAACATTGGGCTAATCGGATCTCCTTTTTTGAGCCCCCTATGGATCTAGAAATACCTCATTTTTGATCCATTAACCAAAACTGAGAACCATGGTTTGGATATGCACTCTTTTATCATCCTGACCCATTGAGGATGAAAGCCAAACTTTAGAAGAACAGTCATCAAAAAATCCTAGTTAATGCGGTCAAAATATTTATTCATATCAAGCTTTAGGGCAAAGACCTCCTTGGTGGTTTGCCTAGCAGAGTGCATAGCTTCATGGACTGTGATAACACCATCCATAATTGATCTCCCTTGAACTGAGCTTCCTTGACCAGAGTCAATAATGAGGGGCAATATTTCTTTCATCCTGTTAGCAATGGCTTTTGTTAAAATCTTGTAGGATACGTTACATAAACTAACCGGTCTAAAATCTGCCATTGTCTCCGGAGATGAGCCCTTAGGAATCAGGGCTATAAAGGTGGACTTGAACCCTCTCGGGATATTTTTTGAAGCCTGGAAATCTTTGATAGTAGAAATGACATCCTCTCCCACAATATCCCAAAAAACTTGGAAGAATCGAGGAGGGAACCCATCAGGGCTAGGGGCCTTCTCCGGTTCCATACTAAACAAAGCATTTATGATTTCTTCATCGATGAAGGGAGCAAGAAGCTTACCATTAATGGCCTCATCAACCAAGCTAGGAATGAATTGGAGGATAGTGTCCTTGGCTTCCTCTAAACACTGGGATTCATCCCCGAGAAGGGAGTTGAAATAAGCAATTGCTTCCTCTCTGATCTCAATCAAATCCTGGGTTTTGGATCCATCAGCTTTGGTCAACTCTCTGATCTTGTTATTACTTATGTTCCTCAAGGTTGTGACATGGAAGAACTTTGAGTTCAAGTCACCATCCTTTATCCATAAAGCCCTAGATTTCCATCTCTAGTATGTCTCTTCACAAGCCAAAATATTGTGATATTTTGAAATCTTGGCTTGCTCCTCCATCCTAGTCGCTTCATCACCGATACCATTTTGTATCGAGTTGTCAATGACCTGCAGCCTTTCTCCCACTTGTTTCTTATTCTCAAACAGGTTCCCAAAAACCTCCTTATTCCAAATTCTAAGTTTATCCTTTACTAATTTTAGCTTTTGAGCAAGTTTGAAACCTGAACATCCCTGAAAGGGTTGCTGCCACCATATGGAAATATTTTCTTTTAACTCCGGGTGCCTGATCCACATTGACTGGAATCAAAAAGGTTTTTTGAAGGAGTTTGACTTTGGAACCTCCAAAAAGATGGCATTGTGGTCAGAGGAAATTTTGGGGAGAGTTTGCAGAGAAGAGTCTCCAAACCCAGCAATTGCCTCCTTTGATAAGAAAAACCTGTCAAGTCTTTCCTGGATAAGTTGGCTTCCAGTTTTCCTTTTGATCCAAGTATATTTTTCTCCTCTTAGCCTCACATCCATCAGTTGGTTTGAGTTTACGAAGGCATTGAAGTCTTCCATACCTCTGGTTGGGAGCCCTGTTCCACCCTTTTTTTCTGAGGGGTATAATGGCGTGTTGAAGTCGCCTGCCACCACCCACGGGATGTCATGTAAAGCATCATCCAGTTTACCCAGGAACTCCCACAATGAAGCTCTCCCTTGAACATCATTGGGAGCATAGACATTTGAGAAGATTCACGATCTATTGTTGTTAAAATCATGGAAAAAAACACTTAGCACCCTGTCATCAACTTGGATAATGCTACCATCCACCTCCCGAGGATCCCAAAGAACCATGAGCCCCCCAAAAGTTCCTCTAGCCGGTTTGCACACCATGTCACCTTGACTCCACATCCTTTTGGCTAATGCTTTTGACTGGGCTTCATCTAATTTTGTTTCCTGCAACATCAAAATTGTTGGATTGTATTGCCTTCTTAACAAACTAACCACCCTCTGAGTGGGTCGGCCATTGAGGCCTCTCACATTCCATGAGAGAACCTTCATTTAGATTGTTTAGATTTTTTTCCCTTCCCCCTCCCTTGAGGAGGTTTTCCTGATTTGTTATCTTCATGCCCTAGGATAACTTGTTGTATCAATGTTTTTTGTTTGCCACTGGCAATCTCATTGTCAGTCCTCATTCTGTTGTGCTCTGCATTTGACATCCTCCCCTTCTTTCTCTCATTACCATAGTCAATAGGTGACTTAGTGGTACTCCTGGTCTGCTTGGGGCTGAAAGGTGGATGAACTATCTATTGTAGAACCGGACTAACACATTCCTCACCATCATTCATGTCTACCACCTCAATCCTTGATTCTAACTCCTCCATCTATTTCCTGTATTCTCTCGATTTTTGAATTGAACCTTCTAGATGGTTTGATGGGCTTCTAGATATGATGGTGGGGAGGTCTGATTTCGAAGACTCAATCTCCTCCACCCATTTTCTATATTCTCTAGAATTTTGCCTTACCCCTCCCTAGGGGCTTGAGGAGTTCTTGGTTATGGGGTTAGCAGGACCCACCCTTGATGGGGATTCTAGGGTTTCAAGGACTTATCCTTGTAGGTTTCCTTCCTCTAATTCCTCATTCTCCTCTTCTACCATTAGATCATCTAAAATTTTGAACTTATTTGAGCTTGGAATTTTAGGGCTTACCATGTTTTCCTATTCGTCGATGAGAAGTTGCTTGTCTTTGCTCTGACCTTGCCCTGCCCCCTGTTTTTTCTTCTTTTGATAAAAGTGGTTGCTTTTAGAAGGACTAAACCCTCCTTTGCCCACGGGGCCTCCATTTAAAGGAAGGTTCCTAGGAAACCCTTTCTCATTTGCTCATTTGCCATCCATCCTTTGGTTTTCTCTAGTAGCTGCTAGATTAGGGCACTGATTTTGCAAATGGCCTTGGGTTTTGCACTCAGGGCAAAAGGTTGGATTGTTTTCATATTCCACCACCTATTTTCTTAGGTAGTTATCGTACCCTAGCTCCACAACATTTGGTAGCTCAGAGTCTAGATTATTGTTGACACATATTCTTGCATGTGTCATCCTTGTCCTAGCCAAGGTTGCATGATCTATGGAAACCAGATCTCCAATCACTCTAGTGATGCCCTAAAACTAATACTCATTGAAAAACTAAGATGGTAGGTTAGGAAGATGAACCCAAATGGGGGCAGTATTGATATTCTATTTTTCAAGATCAAAATCCTCCCCCCACTTCCTAAGGAATAGACTGTGTTTCCATAAAAACCAGGGACCTCTAGTTATAATGTGGTTTGCATCCTCCTTGTTATTAAATATTATGATGAAAAACCCCCTGTATAGGGCAAAAACCTCCAAACTCCCCACCATCCTCCATTTGGAAAGATCCCAAGATTGAATAGTCTCTATATCCGACCTTCCACCTAGAAACTTACCCACTAAAGAAAAATCTTCCATGGATAAAAAGGACCCATCGAATCAGAAGGAGCCAAGATCCTATTTTTCATCGACAATAGGGGCGAGAGTGAAAGGAGATCACTCTTTCTCCCCTTAACAATTTTTGCAAAGGACCGGCCTTCTCTGGGGCCCACATCACCCATATGGGTCCCTTTGTCCAGATATTTTTGAGGAGGGTCGAGCCCTCTTTGGACAACCCCACCTAACGTCGAAGGCCTCCCTTCCTCTGGATCCTTGCCAGATTCCATATCGACGCTCCTTCCCAAACCCTTTGTGCCTTCTCTGCTTTTCTCACCCAAAACTTTCAAAATTCCTTCGCTAGTTCCTCTGCTAATATTAGTTAGTCCTTGATTACTATAGGTTGTTCCTAGTTAACTTGGGTTTTCTTGTGGACCATGCACATGTATCACACATTAATTACATTTTTTACCTAGGAAAGATAAACTCATGAGTTGTTATCACTATAAAGTGACTAGTTTTCGCTACTCACTCTATCATGCATAATCCAAGCCTATGGATCCATATTGAAAAAAATAAAATTGCACAATTCATAGCTCAAAATCAAATTTTCATTCATAATGGATCCTAGGCCAATTGATATGTCTCCATCGAGGCTATAGATGCTTTACTATAAGTGTAGAAAGACCTCTGCATGGAAAAACATATCTCACATTAGTGACATTCTTTTGTACAGACCTCTATACACTTGTGTGTGAGCTAGCTTATTTGTGTAAGCTACAAATGATTCATATAACCTTACTCAAAATAAAAAATGAATATTCACTACACACACTATTGGTCCTTGAGAGACTTAACTCCCTAGGGTGGTCTTAGTATCTTTGAGGGTATATTTGATTAGTAAATCAATTTGATAGAAGCTACTAGGGTGTTTGAGTCTTTTGAAAGCATATCTAGATTATTTATCCCTAGAAATATAAGTTGAAAAGTGGTATCATCCATATTTTCTCACTATAATTTGTTTTATTCATATTTTTCATCCCATGTTACCATCTTTCTTACAGTTAGATTAGTACTATTGTTTTGATGCCCATGATTAAGCAATTAAAGTCATGCATATCAATACATGTATATGCACTTTTCAAACAATAATCAAACTTGTATATCTATCCACTTGCTTTCATATATTTTCTCCATGCCTACTTCTATCATCTCACACATTCATCATGCATAATTAATCACATCATCATCCACCATATTGCATATCAAATCTTGATTATTTAACATGTCATATCTATCCAACCACATTCATTTCTCAAACACCAAAATCTACATACATAACACCATCCATACATCACATCATATCACAACACCCATCACTCATCATCGTATTTCTATCATGAATCAATCAATAAACTTGTCACATATCCATCCACATACCTCATCCTCATCTTACCTCTCCCTAAATAAAATACCTAAATGAAATGAAAATGATTACAAAATGGAGGCCTCTCAAGCCTCAACCAAAAATATCATCTATGTTATTGTCCCCAAATACAAAATCAACTACTTGGTTCAAAAGGTTACATCCTTTTTTCAAAGGTTTCACCCTTTGCCTCCATGCACAACTCAATCAAATCAAATCAGTTACTTGGTTCAATAGGTTGTGTCCATTTATCAAAAATTGTGTTCTTTGTCTCACACTTACATCTCAAATCTAATCAATCTCTAGGTTTAAAAGGTTGTGATCTTTGCCTTGCATGCACAACATAATTGATCAATCAATCAAAATTATCAATAAATTAATTGACTAAGTTTGACATATTCTCAATTAGTTACCTTCACCCACAATCATAGTTACATTCATAGTCATAGTCTCAATTTTAATCATAGTCTTAGTGTTAATCATAAAAATAGTTATGTTTATAGTCAAGCATAGTCCTAGGCCTAGGCATAAGAATAATCACACACATAGGTACCATCACACAAGCACAATCACATATGCATAGTCACAATCATAGTCACATATTCATAGTCGCTATCATAGGTATAGATATAGTCCCACACATATTTCTAATCACATTTATAGTTTAATTTCTCATTTCCAGTTTCTTAGCATGGATTTTTCATTTCTTAGCTTAATCTCTTAGTGTAGGTTATCCACCTTCAAGTGAACCTCATACCTAGTAGTCTAATCTAGAAACTTGGTGGTTGTAGTGACTAATTATCCATGTAATATGATAGTATGAGTAGATTACAATAAGGAAACTCATATCCACAAAAAAATAGGAGACTCATTGGATCATTAGAATATATGTTTACTTTTATGTTGGCTCAAAATGGCTCATTTGGTTTATTAGTATAGTTTTATTTACTTGCATTTAGCTCTTTGGACTCATTGGATAATTACACTAGGTGTTCTCATTTGGCTCATTACCATAGATTTCTTTTTCCTGGTGTAATATCTTAGCATAGATATTTCATTTTCTAGCTCAATATCTTAGTTTAGGTTATCCACATTCAAGTGGACCTTGTATCCAATATTCTACTCTAGACACCTAGTGGTTGCTATGACTAGTTATTTATGTAATATGATAGGATGAGTAGATTACAATAAGGACACTCATATCCAAAAAATAAAAGGGAGACTCATTGGCTCATTGGAATAGGTGTTTTCTTTCAAAGGACTCATTTGGCTCATTAAAATAGGTTTCCTACTTTTTCCTTGTGATAGTCTCTTCGTGTAAATATTTTATTTCCTAGATCAGTCTCTTAGTGTAGGATTTTATTTTCCTGACTCAATTCTTATATTAGATTTATTTTCTATCTATTAGATTATATTTTCTTTTCCTATTGCTTATATTAGATTTATTTTTCTAAACTAGATTACATTTGCTTTCATAGATTAGATTTTCTACTTTCCTAGATTAAATTTACTTTCTTTCCTAGCCTAGATCCATGAGTGAACCTCATACCTGGTAGTCTACTCTAGACACCTAGTGATTGTAGCGACTGGTTATCCATGCAATACAGTAGAATGAGTAGATTACAATAAGGACACTCTTATACAAAAAATAAAACAACAAACCAAAAAAAAGACCCCATAATTTTTCCCCCATTCATGCCAATTTTCCACCAATCATTTCATATCCACTCTGCCATTGACCATATCACTTCATCTTTTGTCAATTGACTCACCACTTCCATCTATTATGTCTCCCACCTACTTGTCACTTGAGAAGGCATAAAATATCAAAATAAAATTCCCAAACAAAATCAATACCCAAACACCCATTTTTGGAATTGGCATCTATATCAGAACCTTATCCGATACTATCATTCATATAATATCATTTTAGCATAGTTCTTAGCATAATTTTTAGCACAATGATTCAATGGTGTATGTCTCAATAGTGTAGTTATTAGCATAGATGTCTCAATGTGCTCAAACATTAATCAAAGATAAGGTTAATAGATATTCATTGCTTCCATGATTGGGACATCCTACATTGCTCTTGATTTAGGGCAATCCTACACCACCCTCAACCAAAAATCCATTTTCATCATCAATCATGCCACCATCCACCTTTTTTGTCAATAAGCTCACTATTGTCACTCATCTTGTCTTCCACCCACTCATCACTTGAGGGGGTAAAAAAATCTAAAATTTTGAAGTGTCATGTAATTCCTTTTGCTAGGGAAACAAAAAAAAAAATTATCATTCAATGGACTAGGTGTCTTTTGTTTTTACATCGCATTATATTTTCATGCAATGTGGTACAAAAGGGCCATCTATAGACATCAAATTTTAGTTATGTAAACAACCAAATCATCAAAACCCTCAAAATGTCATTCAAATCTCCATCAATTCACCAAAATATCCAAATTGGCATAAAACCATCACCGATTGCCCAAATTAATTCAAATTCTTCCAAATATTTAATTTCCTATCTAATTAATCTAATTTCATTCAAACTTCCTATTATTATTTTAATTCTCCACCTCCTCTAAATTCCTTTCAATTTCCCTAATTTCTAACAATTTCCTCTAATTCCATATCAAATATTTCTAGTTCCTTTCAAATTCCTCTAATGTAATCTTATTTCCTCTTTAAATAGCCTTAGCTTCCCTATAATTCCTTCCAATTTCTCAAAATTCTTCCAAATCCTCTATAAGCTTTCAAATTCTATTTTGTTTCCTGAAGGTCCTCTAAGGTTTCCTTAAGACTTCAAATTTCCCTTTAATCTTTGTATATTCCCTAATTTTAAATTCCTCTAAATTTTCCTCAATTACCCTAATATTCTCCTACCCCTCTTAATTCTTCTAATCCACATTTATTCTCTTCTAATCCTTCCCTTTCCACCTAATCTCCCATTAATTTCTCTTCATTCCTCAAAATTCACCATAATCCACATTACCCATCTAATACCTCCCTAATCCATCCGTAACCATGTCCTAATACCAACTGAGCCATCATTCTAATTCCAAGTGATATGCACACTAATCTAAAAATCCTCCTCAAGTCCCTAGATCTACCCCAAATCCTTATCTAAATCTCTCATTTACTCTGCCTTGTCTCCCCATCCTCTTTCCCTCTAAAATTGAATGATTTAAAATTGCAATAAAAGGGCATAAGTTGAAAGGAGTTAATTTGGCATATACAATGGGTTAGTTATCCTCACCCTCCATGTCATCCTTTTAGAAATTTTAAATTCAATGTGCAGCCCCCAAGGCACACTTGTCCCCATGCACATCTCATCACCCCCTAGGCCAATTTATGGCACTTGGGTGGGTGAGAAATCACCCCACCCAAGGCTATTAAATAGGAGGGTGCACATTCCTCCATGTGTCCTCCCCTAGATTTGCCTTGGATCTACCACCTTACACTTGGCTCCAAATCAACTCCACCTCATTTCCATGTCACCTACCCCTTCCCTCTCCAAATTTCTATAAATTCCCCTCCATTCCTCTCATTTTGCAAGGGAGATGTGAAATTTATTGTTATGTTGCCAAAATTCCACTAAACCACCTTGATTCCATTGGATATCCTAGGTACTATTTCCACTCATCTTGAGTATCCTAGTCATTACAACCATGAAATCTATATGAGGGATTCAAAACAACTTTGACTTCCAACTATACCTAGACTAGTCATCATATTGTTACCATACTTACACCAAAAGACACTGGCCACCACCAGAATCTCCTAGTATGATCACTTGGTCCCATCTACCATATCATCCCAATTGCCATTGGTAGTTACATAGTCCTAAATACACCCTACGACCACCCAAAACCAACCATAAATGGCAGTTACACATAGAATAGAAAACTAAGTATTCCAAACTATAGATAGGTAAAGAAGATATAAAACATTATTTTTTAGGTTTTGTGAGTGTTTGTTGAACTTTTGTAACACTTTTCATGAGTTTTGTGAAGCATTATTTTATCTATTTTGACTAGGGTCTCATCTACGAAATGTCCACCATCTATTATTGACTCTATCTTGTGACCATGTGAGTAGGTATGATGCATATGGTAGAATTCTAGGGTGGTCCAAGAGGCTCAAAACACAAAACCCACCCACAACTCGATTGTGGCATGAGAAGAATATTGCACCAAGGAAATTGTTTTAAAAATGGGTCATCCCCTTTTTTATTGCAGTGTATTATTGGAAAAAACACCCTCCAAAAGAGGTAAACTGTATTAAAAAACACTTCTATTTTATAATCCATATATAAGCTTCATATTTGCTTATTTTATTGCATGGTGCATTTTCATGTCTACACTCTTTATATGCTTCAAAAAATTGAATGGGTAAGGTTTCTAGATAATTTTATTATGGTTAATTTTGATGTTGAATCCTTGTATCCTAGCATTCCAACCCATGAAGATCTTGTGGCACTCAAGAAAATGTTAACTACAAGTGGAGATTTTGAAAATAGAGAAATTGATTTTTTGGTAGATGGCAAGTATTATAGACAAATGAAAGGTACTACTATGGCTAGTAATTTTGTTGTTTTTTATGCTTATATTTTTATCTGCCACTTGGAGAAATAAGTGACTAGAATAATGGATCTCTCAAACTTACGATTTTTCAAAATATTCATTGATGATGCTTTCCTCATTTGGATTGGTTCCAAGGAATCTCTATAGACTTATTTTGATTGTTATCATTCAATGTAACTTAACAATACCAATAATACTACTAATGTCTCTTATGTCTATGTATATATGCTAGATGTGGAATTTATTAAAGTTTCATATTTTGCAACCATAGGAAAACTTTCCACCAAATTCTACTAGAAGCCTCAAAATGCATACTAGTATATTTCATTCCCTTCATGACATCCTCGGCATCAAAACTCTACCTTCATCATTAGTGAACTCAAAAGGTTTATCCTTAGAGAAAGCTCTCAGTCAGGATTATTGGATATGAAAATATAATTTTATAATATATTAAGAGCTCAAGGATATCCCCTAGACTTTTTGCGTACTTGTTTCAAACAAATTTCTTATGATCAAAGGTGTAGTATTTTACAATAGGTTTGTGCACAAGCTCCAATTTCATGTATTAGACTCAAGAGGGATGCCTTGGTTTTTAAGATGTATTATTATGCTTTTACTAGATATTTGAACCTTAGGGGTACCCTAAACCCCAAAATTCATGATTTGTTTCAACAATATCCCTACCTACAACATATTTCATGACCTTTGGTCTATTGGTGCAATCCGAAAAAGTTGGAGACATATTTCATGCAAAGTAGAATTATCTCTTCTAAAGGTGTCAATTAATAATTAACATTTGATTATTCATTGTTACCGATAAAGTATGGAAGACTTAGATCCCACCTTTACTCAAGGTTATTTCTAACATTTACTTACTATTTTTGTTTATTATTATAATAAAACCAGTATTGATTATTTATAATAATTAAATGGTTATCTATTATAATAATTAAATGACTAGTTTTTATGTGGCACCTTTAATTATTTCTCTATTTCCAAGAAAGGATGGGAGACTTAGACCCCACCTTTACTTGTGGTTGACTAAGGTTTATTACTTACTAGCCATTTTTTCTTATTAAATGGTTAGTCCTAGGGTTAGAGTTTCTAGACATTCAAATCTTAGTCTTTTTATAGAGTCCTTTGCATTCATTTTGCAAGTTGTAAGTTGTATTCCACTGATGAGCCCTTTTTCACCAGGGCAAAACTAGTTTGGGTTAATAAAAACAATTTTTTTAGACTATATTATATTGTCTTTTTTTAGATCTATTCTCATTACTTAGTATTTTTTAATATTTTTCATTACTTGTTTTTTACTATTAATCACTCACTTTCTATACTTTATTCAAGTTTTTTACCCTTAGAATAAAAATTTAAAGGGGTGGAATAGGGGGTTATTCCCCTATTAAAAAAAACATAAGTCCAATTAATCAACTAAATAAGCATTTATTAAAAAAATAATCTTTATAGAATAATCAAATTTAAATGGTTTATTAATTAGTAAATATGAAAGAAGTTTTTAAAGAAAATACCTTTGTCAATATTTTTAAAATGCATACATACATACTTATAGAAAAAACAAAGGTTGGGTGGATTGGTATGTTTTGGGAGCTTACCAAGAAGAGAGCCAAGTTCTAACCTTGGAGGCAATCCTTGTTGGGGCAAAGGTAGTAGTATGACCTAATGATGGTGGTACCAACCTCGAGCCACCAAGGGTCTCCCTCACTCGAGTTGTATTTATCGAGGTGAGGTAGGGGTTCCCTAGGTATTTATCCTTGTGACCAATAGTTAAAAATGAAGGGACGTTATTGATTCCCCCATGTACCAAATATATATAAAATAAAATAGAAACACAAGACACAACTTCTTCTAAATAAATTTATTATATATGTGAATGTATGGGAAGCATAATTATTTTTATTTACTTATTTCAGAGATTATTTTTAAATTCTTGAGATTTTAACAAATATTAAAACTAGAAATTAATCTTATTATATTTAATTTTTTAAGAGACAATTGTAAATTAAACATAATTGGATTTCAAACCCACATAATGCACATACCTTTTTAATGATAAAATGACTAACATTATGATTATGTGATCATATTGTGATGTTTATCTTTAAAAGATATTAAATCTTTATAAATATAATAAAATTATGTCTAAGACCCTTCTTAATTATCATTAAAAACAAAACAACATAGCCTATTGTTGGAGATATTTGATAAGAGAATCTAATATAGTATACCTTACACTAAAACAAGTCATCAAAGATATAATAAAATTTTACACCACTAATTGTGGTATAAGAATAATGGATTTAATTCAAAATTTTATAATATTATTATATCAAAATGCATGTATTTAACATAATATTTAGTTAACATATAAATTCCCTAAAAAATATTAAGTTCAAAAACACAAAGCATAAACAATAATAACTTGTTAATGGAAGGCATATCCCATAAAACTTGCAAAGAAAATAGATGTTCATTAGAGTATTTTTCCTATAATTCCATCACATGAAAACCTATCTGAAATATCGATAATGAGGAAAAAGCCTCTAAAGGGCAAGACTTCTTATTCTTATTGTTAAAAAATTTTATGCTATTAACTAGATTTCTAGGAGTCTACTTTATTTTACAATTGTTTTTATTTATGATAGAAAATGTTAAAATATCAATGATGGTTTATATTAGTATATATGGATTTAATTTTTTAGTTTAGATTTAAAAAAACAAAATGCATAGTAGTTTTTGTGGGTACTATGGGTGAAATTTTGCACCCTTCACCCACTCTTTCCTTCAGGAGGTGACTCTCTTTATTTAGGGGTTTTCCATATTTTGAAGACATCAATGGTCGGGTAGAGGATATCAGAGTAGCAGCAGCGGTTGTAGAGCGAACCAAACCGATGGGCGGATGGTAGAATGAAGTAGGGAGGGCAACAAGAGTGGGCGGACACCCACCCTTAATGTTGGGTGGAACTTCCTGAAAGACCTACCCAACCTATTGGGTGAACATTTCAAAGAGTTAACATGGGTAGAAAAATTGTAAAAGCTCATCCTTGTGAAGGAGATAGACTCTTGTCCATCCCAAGTAGGAGATACAAGTGCAAAAAGGATGGGATATTAGAAAAATATTTACCCTCGCTCCTTAGTCCCCCATTAGGTGGAAAGAAGAAAGTGCCCACTTGATGCACAAAACTCTCACTATTACCAAAATTTTGAAGATGAATATGTACACGCGACTATAGCAGTTTGGATACCTGACAACGTAAGTGTATGTGATATTTTAGGTGTTTATCCCAAGGTATCTCATGACCTATCACTCACCGCCTAACTAGATGATTTCCAATCGAGGAGAAGGATAAGGTATCTAAGAATTTATGAGAAGTGCAAAAGCATCAGTAGATCTAAAGGTCTATATTGAACCAAATACATCTACCTCCTTTTAGAATATCGATGCTATCCAAAGGAATAGTGTACTAGTGTGGTACTTATCTTCTACAAGGAGTGTCTTCCCACATTCTATCATTAATATCTAATTTTGTAATTCATATAATTATGCCTATAGTGGAATTCTATTCATTCCTAAGTGTGGCTCTTTAGGCATTATAATTCATATGTAAAGTTTACCTCTTTGTAAATACAAATTCTACACTATTTGGTCTTTGATTTGGTCTCCCTATTATTTATTAATTGTGTGGATGTTTGTTTCCATTTGGTCATTTAAGTTTTCTCATGTTATTCTGCTATCTAGATTTCATGGGATTTACTTGAGTGTATCAGGAGTGGGCATTTGTGGATATGGGTTGTGGGTATATTTTTACTAAATCCAGTCAAACAGGAGCACTTTGATTTTACATCACCTATTTATTGATCCTGGAATTCACCTCCCACTCACTGCTGATAGGAGCTAGAACAAATGCATAGTTGAGTGATTTATTAATTTTTTGGTATGTATTTCATACATGGTATATCACCTACATAGGTCTTTATGTGGCTATACCTATCCTTGTGAGTTTTGTATATGGCCATTTTATTTCTTTTCCCCCTTTTCCATTTTCCTATTTTATGATGTAAGTAGATAGAATCACACCTAGAAGGAACTGGACTCCTCCACAGATCATCCATCCTATCCCAACATGGTAGTCATTCTATGCTTAGCATTGATATTTCCTTCCACCCTATACATGACATCAGATTAGAAGCCAATAGTTTTTGGTGACTCTATTAGAAAGCTCATTGATTCCCCATGTTTTAGGAAATTATATTTTGGTGGATCTCTGATTTACCCAAATATAAAGTCACCTAGCGAATCTAACTTCATGGCACATTCAAAATATGAGACTAGTCACCCATCCCCGCTAAAGATCCAAACATCCCAAAGAACTCAAGGTATGATGAGCAGCCTTGAACTCACAAGTGGAGATAGCATGCTAATTTGGAGAATTCAACTCTGACTCGGACATCACATTCAGGATCTCTAAAGACTAGTGCCCTAATGGATCAACAATTGTTCTCCAAATGGAATGACCTTGGTTCTCTAAACCTCTAGTACTCGAATGAGATTACCAAGGGTACCCTAAATATTCTAACCAAATATAATGGTACCTTGGGAATGGATCAAGAGCATCTTAAAGATGTTGTTGCACTAGTGCCCCTCCATGAAATTACCCATGAATATGTCATGTTCATACTCTTGGTTATGTCACTAAAAGTAAGGGCATTGTTGTGGTACCAAACCCTTGGGCAAAAAACCATATGCTCATGGGTGGACTTGGTGAGAGCTCTTATCGACACATTTGATGGCTCCATGGATCCATTCCAACTATTGATGCATCTCTCATTCATCAAGAGGGCACATTTCGAATCCATCATTGACTTCAATATTCAATTCTAAAGGATATGGAGGAGGATTCCTCCTTAGTACCAGTCATCACCCACCTAGGCTCACCTGTACTGTGTTCAAGCTCTAATATCGAGTGTAGGCCTCCTCATGATACAATCTATGGAAAGGATATTCTCTCAAATATTTTAGGAGTATGTACAAGTAGAGCGAATCCTAATTCAAGTTGGAATAATAGTTTTAGGGGAATCCTCCCTTCCATCCTCTTTTCCAACCATTGCTACATCCCTCCTTGTTGTACAATACCCACCATGGATGCCATCTCAAGCTATGCAAAATCTAAGGATGCAGTCTAGAAAAACATAAAGGTTAGACGTCATCATGAGACTATATGGGAGAAATGCAAGCTTCAACACCAAAGGAGACAAATCTACTACTTGCATCTTTTTCCAAGGAGTAGAGGAACCGGACCTGGGTGGAAGTACCATGCACAAGGAGGGGGATTTTTGTGTCATTTTTGTGTCTCGAGGTGCAATGAGCAAGGGCCAAGTCATATCCATGATGGATTAACTAATAAACACCCAATTCCTAAGGAGGTCCCATAAAAAATAGTCTCAATTAATGTATCCTTTAGGAGAAAACATGTGATAATGACAAAGGTATACCAAGCTGGGATTTTGTAGTAGACAAATCCCAAAGATTGGTAATATCAAAGCTTGTTGCCATACAAACTAGTACAAGAAGATAGCTCCCACATGGTAAAATTTGTTACCACATTGATCATCAATTGCATAGGTACTATTGTGCATGATGATCTACTAAGTTGTGAATACTTCATAGCTTGGAAAGAGAGATAATGCCAATCGAACTATAGAAGGTACCTCAAGTTCAGTATAATATGGTTCGGTCATTGTAGATTCACTAGGTGACCTTCGGATTGAATCAATTATAGTGGTATACCAATCATACCACAATTTTGTGTATATAAATTGATAGTAAATAAAAGAGCGCTAGGGTGGCATTACCTAGTAAAAGAGGAGAATTCCAGCTAAGCATCTTCAGTTTTTAAGCACTTATAGTTCTTTCTTTCTTACTCACTATTATTTTTAGTTTTTGTGACTCCGTAGCCCAATGGATAAGGATAAGATAGTACAAAAAATCCAATTCCATTGAGACTCGCATAAGCAAGAAGGTTCATTAATGCCCTAGCAATGGTACAAGTCAACAATTCATATCTTGCCAAATATTTTGAAAAGGGTGCTTATCCCACTTAACCTTCCCCTATGCATTTAAAATAGAAATATAAAGAAAGGTATGAGTGCATATGAAGGGTATCATGACATACCTTTGATGGAAGGAATTTTTGTTAAAATATGCTTGGTGGATTTTCAAGAATAGGCAAATTGCCAAAAATTGTTTACATCAAAAATCATAAATTTTGGTAACCTATATGTTCTTGAACCAGATTTGGATGTAGAGGAGTATATTTATGGGTGCACAATATTTGGGTGTATCCCATAAACCAAGATCTTGAATCGGTTTCTCTATGGAAATAGTTTATAGATTCGATAGTTCTGTTTCTCTTCTTCTAGGGTTGTGCTCAACATTGTGTCCCCTCTTGTTCTCTCCTTGTGTCATGTTCTCTCTATTTGGATTCTATTGTTTATATGGTTACTCAATTATACAACTATCTTGTAGCCCCTCCTTCCCCTTCTTCCCTCCATCAGGTGTGTTCCCTTTTTTGTGCCCAGGTAGGCTTCTCACGTTTCACCTGGTCTCCCCTTGTGTGTGTTCTTTCTATTTTCCTTTCTGCTATGTTCCACCCTATCATTTTCCTCTCCATCATCCATTTTATTTCTACCTTCTCTATTCATCCCTTCTTTGTTCCCCTATTTTTAAGTGCTTTGCTAGCCAAATGCTTATTGGGTTTCTTTTTTTATAGAGTAAAAAAATCTTGTGAGTCACCATAAGTGTGGGTGAAATTTAACACCCTTCACCCATTCTTCCCTTTAGGAAGTACCTCTCTTTATTTAGAAGGATTTCACTAGATTTTTAAGATATTGATGGTCAAGCGAAGGATATCAGAGTAGTAGTAGTGGTCGTAGAGTGAACCAAACCGATGGGCGGATAGCAGAATCAGCAAGGTAGGAAAAAAGAGTGGGCAAACACCCATCCTTTATGTTGGGTGGAACTTCTCGAAATACCCACCCAACCCGTTGGGTGGACATTTCAAAGAGCTAACATGGGCATAAAAATCATAAAATCCTGACCTTGGGAAAGAGATAAAATTTCACCCATCCTGGATGGGAGATATAAATGCAAAAGGGGTAAAGATCTCAAAAAAATACCCGTCCTTGCTCCCTAATACCCCCATGGGTAGAAATAATAATTCACCCACCCAATGTGCAAAACTCTTTCTATCACTTAAATTTTAAAGATGAATATGTACACATGGTTGTAGCAGTTTGGGTACCTGATAATGTAAGTGTATGTGACATATTTCTATTGTGTTGATCCCAAGGTGTCTCATGACCTATCACTCACCACCTAACCAGAGGATCACTAGTCGAGGATAAGGATGAGGTAGCTAAGAATTGATGAGATGGATAGAAGCATCAGAATATCTAAAGGCTCAAATTAAACTAGATACATCTACCTCCTTCTAGAAGATTGGTGCTATCTAAAGGAATAGTGTACCAGTGCAACACTTGTCTAATGTAAGGAGTGTCTTTCCACCTTCCACCATTAATGTCTGATTTTGTAATTCATGTAAATATACATATAAATAGTGGAATATTGGTCATTCCTAAGTGTGGCTCTTTAGACATTTATAATTCATATATAAGTTTTACCTCTATGTAAATACAAATTCTCCACTATTTGGTCTTTGATTTTGACTCCCTATTCTTTATTTATTGCATCTATGTATGTTTCTATTTTGTCATTTAAGTTATCATGTGTTATTATGTTATCTAGATTTCATGGGGTTTACTTGAGTGACTCAGGAGTGGGTATTTGTGGATATGGGTTGTGAGTTTATTTCTGCTAAAGCTAGTCAAACAAGAACACTCTAATTTTGCATCCAGGATCTCATGCACCTATTCGTTGGTCCTAAAATTTGCCTCCCATCCACCATTGATAGGAGCTAGAACAAAGGTATAGTTGGGTGATCTATTAGGTGTCAGGTTTGTGTTTTATATGTGCTATATCACCTGCATAGATTTGGATGCGACTATACCCTTCCTTGTGAGTTTTAGCTATGGCTAGTTTATTTCTTTCCCCCATTTTCCTTTTTCTTTTTTTGCAATGTAAGTAGCTAGAATCACCCCTAGAAGGAACTGACCTCCTTCGAAGATCGTCAACCCTATCTCGACGTGACAGTCATTCTATGCTTAGTGTTGATCCACCTTCCCACCCTATGCGTGGTGTCAAATTGGCAACCAATAGGTACATGTAGGGTTACATACCTATATATGTTCATTGATTATTTTTATTTAAACTATTACAAGTCTTTTGGTAATCCTCATAGGTCCTCATATTCGCCAATTTCTAATTTTGGTAACCCTAATATTCACCCAATTTATGAATATTTACCATTGTGCATAACCCTATTTATATGGACAATGATATTAATATTATTTTTATAGATATTTATAGAGGTTAATAAGCATGTTAATAATATTAGTTTCTTTGGAGCTATTACAAGCCTTCATCTATATGCATAAAAATAATAATGTTACTTTTATAGATATTTATAGTGTAAGCATGTTGTTGGATGGTGCACCTCATTGACCAATTATTTTATTTTGTTTTAAATTTTGGTAATTTTTTTAACATCAAATTAATATAAAAAATATCATTTCATATGCATCTTTTTATCTCATGATTATAAGAGAAGAATTATTTAAGCCTTAAACACCATCCTGACATAATAACTAATAAAATTGAATTGAATGATCCTTAGTAAGGACATGTTCATCAACAACCCTAGGCTGATTTTTGTAAAAGGTTTTGGGTCAACCTGTAAAACCCAGTATTAATGCTATAGTATCTTATCTACCAAAAAAACAATATTGTAGATAATTTATATTAATAATAGTATTTATTGGTCAAAGCATGTGACCTTTTGTGTGCAAGGGTTTTATGGCTAAAAATACTCAATTATTTATTTTTTATTCTTAACTACATTGTAAGGACCATAACTATGTGCTCATGACTCCATTTTGATATATTCAAAGTGCTTTGGAAATCTTAGTGGAAGAGATATAATTTTCAACAAGAAATTTCCTAGACCAATTGCATGGAAAAATGCTCTCAAGACCCTAAGAAATGCAAAATAAAATAGTTACTAATAATAGTAATTTTTATAGTTAGATTTTCATACCCAAAATGCACCTCCAACCATGTTGAAACATTAGTATAAGAAAAATAATAAAATAATAAATTATATGAATTTTATTTTCAATAAAATACACTTTGTAACTCATAGAAGGTGAATAACCATATTTCCATATGAGTGACCACATAACTCAGGAAAGGTGAACCACCATATTTCCATATGAGTGACCTTCCATATTCAATGTGGTGGATTTCAAACACACCTATTCATGTCTAAAGAGATATGCACAATTGACTATTAAAAGCTTGAGTAATCAATACAATCTTATAGCCTCACATCTCTTCTTAGAGATTTGCTTGCATTATACTCTATTTTTTGAGCAATAAAATTATTCTACTATTTTACTTATATTATACTTTATTTTGCTATTTTACACTATAATATTTTTTAATTGCATTCTTTCTTGATCTTTCTTAACTCAAAATTTTGAGTTTCAAAATAGTCAAAATTATATGTTTTAGACTAGTGGTATCAAAGCAATATATATTTTGAGTGTATGTTCATAAACATGATATTAAAATATTAAAAATTTTGTCATCATATGCAAGATCCCTTTGATTAAATCCCTTGTTGTTCCAAATTATCTCTGTCAAGATGTGGAATGGACAACATTAACAATCAATCCTTTCAAAACTATGTTAAAAAAATCCCTTATGAAATAGAGGAATGAGTTGATGAATCAATTTGCTCAAATTATGTAATGGATCATTGTAGCACATTTTGCAACCTCCTCCACACTCCCTCACAATTCCCTAGCACCATATAGTGCTTACACCCCTTTAAAATCATAGGCAAATTTTAATGTTCCTATATTTGAAGGAAAAAATAATGTTAATACCTTAAAACATTGATTATATCAGTTATCTTCACACCTTTTGTAAATAAATTCATTGAAATTTAGAAAATCACTTTTGCACCTTTGAAACCTTCATTGCCTTTTCAAAATTGGTGGGATGTAAAATATGATAGGGTTATGGAATATAATGAAGATAAAATAATTTTCACATGGGATAATTTCATGGAGATTGTCAAGGAAGAATGTTAGTCCATGGGAGCCTATAAATACCAATACACGTGATGGAAATAATTGTGTCGAGGATAATACCAATATCTTCAAGATTATATTGATGTTTTTCACCCAAATGAAATAAAGCTAGCTATTTGATATATAAAAATACATTGAAACCTCAAGTGCCACAATGGGATATAATTGTAAATTCAAGAGGACATGGACCAGTTTAGATTTAAGATATTGGGAGAGACATAAAATTTATATCAAAATGGAGCAGAAGCACAATATTAGAAATAGAAAAGGAGGAACAAATAAAAATAAATAAAAAACTAAGTACTAGCTAAATAAATAAAAGAGTGACCATGTAAAGAATCAAAATAAAGGGGGTAAATCCTAAAACCATAATTGAAAACAAAAAAAATATCCTTGAGAAAGGAATTCCTCAAAGGCCAAGACTAGAAATTGATGTTATTATTAGAAGAGCTACTAACACTCAAGGGAGGTGTTTTGAGCATTTTAACCATTGAGAAGAAAGAGTTTGAAACAACATCTAAGAATGGATCAAGTCTCCAAAATATTGGTGGTCCCTCAAATGCTTATAAAATAGCCAATTATATATTTATTAAAAAATAATAATACATAACATAGGTTTTGTAGGTGATTTGGAGAGGAGAGGGAAATCCTCCAAGGGAGGTCCCAGGTTTGAATCTCCACCCTACCAAAAATTTGAATTGGGTACCCAAAATATAATTGATAATGTTGGTGCGGGCAGGGTCGGGCACGACTCTCGAGTGACTTTGACGGTGTAGAACCCCTTGGTCATGGTCTCTCAGACCAAGGCAGCCCCACAAGGGGTTTTTTGCTTTTAAAAATATTAATAATAATAATAATAATAAAACATAAAAAAAAATTGAATATGAAACTAGCAAGATATGAATAGATTCTATTATACAATGAAACATAATGAAACTAATGCAATTCATATTTTTTTATTAAAAAATAGGTATGTAATATGAAACTATAATTATAGTTTTTTAGAAAAATCTAAATTATATTATGTCATTAAAAAAATATATTATAATATTTTGGTGCTAACACCATCCACCAACAAAAAACAAAATGAGGTGGATAAGCATTAAAACATCCATAACTAAATAAACATAAAAATAGAATCTAATAGCAAAAAAAGGACTATAGTTTTATCCTATTGCAATACACTAAATATAATCACTCATCCATGGGAGAGACTATCATATGATAAAGTTCTTGACATGTATTCTATTATATCTTCTAAAATTTTCAAGGAAGAAACAAAAGTAATAAAATCTTGAACTTGTTCATCACTATTTACTACCTTCTTTTTTGTTTCCTGATGGACATTTTGAAGATCCTTTATTATTTACAAAAGTTGATGAAGTCTATCAGTAACATCTCCTGGTATGCTAGAAGCTCCATGGACATGGGAATAAATGTGTCCAACATGTAACAAAATATCAAGGGTCAAGTTTGCTAAAACTATATCCCATAGGGGAGAAAATTGGTAAACACCTTTCTACTTTTGAACTTTCAAATATGCTTGAGAAGCATGAATTTACAAACATCCTAGAGTTTGAGACAATGATCCTATTGGTAAAAAAATAAACAAAGAAATCTTCCATTATCTAGTGAAAGAGGGGAATAAAAAAATGTAGAAGACATCCCAAAACTATTTAGCCATGTCACAAAACCAAAATAAGTGAATAAGAGTTTTTGAAACATTACAAAATTTGTGTAGAGGGAAAATATCTGAAAATAGATCTAATACTTTTAGAAGTTGAATTTTTTTTATGCAGAAAAAACCATCTAAGAAGCTAAGTTTTCTATGGGCATTGGTAAAATTGACTTACCACTTGACATTGAGCTTAAATTCCAATGATAAAGTACACAATTTTTTTTTGTATATCCAACTAGATTTAATGGAAGAGATTCTATGGTCACTAACCTATCTCCATGTAGTCCTTATATTGTAGGTATTTGTTCCCAAATTTATAAGGATCTCACAAGGAATTGAAACCATAACCAAGCCATAAGACTCTTTGGACCAAGAGGGAAGGAAATAGTTTTAGATCTTGTTCCAAGTAATAATTGAGCAACTACCTAGATCCCAAATATATCTTATTCTATTTATACCTTTCTTAAAAAATTCAAGTCTTAAAATAGCACTACATAAAGCTAAAGGTTTATCATTATGAAGGATAAGGTTATTCCATCAAAGACTATTTATATTGATGCTTAGACCATGTCTAAAGGAGTCAAACTTCCAAGCTAATATATGAGAAACTAATTGCAAAGCTTTCCAGCTATGAGTAAGAGGAATATAAGATTTAACCATAAAGTATGGCACATTAAGGACCTTATCCTCCCATGGGGTTTCTTTCTATTTACGTTTATGAGAAACTTGAGATATTTTGTGATAAAATAGGTGTTTCCAATTTTTATTTCCAATGATGGCTCTATCAGACCATTTTGCAGCCAAAATTTTACTCTAGGCAAGAAGATCAGTAATACCTAGACCTCCTAAACACTTTGGTTGAGTACAAATTTTCCACGATATATGAGAGGATGATTAATATAAAAATTGATCCATTGAAGTCAAGGGAGGGGAGAAATGGCTTGGATATGTCCATTTGTACACAAATATGGTGGTGAAATCTATAATTAGATAGTTTTTTTGAAACAAGGTGAGACTACAAAACCCTACCAAGAAGAGTAAATTTTTTATAAAGGAAGGGATGACATTAGAGAGATAAAAATAAAATTTCTATCCAAAGAGAGTATTTTCCCTAGAGAGGTCTTCTGGATAAAAATCCAAAGACCATCCTAGAAGATAGCTAGTTTTCCTATAGATAACCCTTGTTTTGTATTGGATATATTTTTGGGTATGTTTAGAATTAGTAGAGGAGATGTACCCCCTTTCCAGCCCTTGAATAGCCCCAACCTTACATCCTCTAGCATCTTCCCACACTCCCTAAAATATTTGAGAAGTTGAGACTCATGAGGTATTCCTTGTAAAAAAATAAGATGATAGTGCATTAATATAATTCATTGGCTACTTTGACAAATAAATCAAGAAGAACAACCTAAAAGGAACTTACCTTGCTCTACATATGGTTGAGTTTTTTCTAGATTTATGATTGTTTTATCAACAATGTAGACCTTTAGTAAGATCCTCTCGATCTTAAGATTTGTATGCTTCTCCATGGAACTGTTTGGAGCATTTTGAAAGGGAGTTAAGGGAACTTGAGATTCAAGAACATTAAGGAATGGAGTTTCATCCATCATATAAACCTCACATCCTATTATAACTAATTTTCTATACCCAAATACTTCTTCACCATATAATTGGGCTTGACATTGACGGTGACGATTGTCCCAAATTTAAATATTCACTCTAAGCTATTATAATTTGTAGCAGTGAAATCAATTTTTCAAAATCCAAAACCCTAAAATTGACATAGCTTCTAGCAAAGCTCCAAGGATGGACACAAATCCTAAAATTAGCACATTTTCTATTTATAAATTGAATCTTGGTTCTTTCTCTATCCCATAAATTAAATTCAATTGCCTTGTGATACCAATAGCATAATGAATATTTTCAATCGAAATGTCATTTAGTCAACAGTGAATACTTACCATTAAATTATTAAAAATCCCACCCTCACCATTTTTCCACACAACAAATCTTTGAATATCATTTTTCTACTATAAATATCCAAATTTATGGAAACTATTTTTTCATCACCCACATGCTTATCCATCAACACTCTCTAGCATTCCTCTCACATTCTAGTTTTACTAATATTTTTCTCACAATCTCCGTATTTGTAGCACAAGTGGAGAAGGTGAGCCTATTAAACATGAGGTCCACGGTTCGAACCTCTATGATGCAAAGGGGGATACAAAGGTTATGTGTTAAATTCCTTATTGATAAGCATAGCTCTCGGCTTTACGAGGGGTCATGGTTGGGAGGAGACTATTCAGCTTTGTGCGTTGGTCATAGAGGTTTCTCACACTAACCTAAAATTTGAGCACCCGAGGACCAGGTGGATTGGTATGTGCTTTTCTAGTCAGATGTAGCTTGTTTGCAAAGGTAGTAGTCTGATATGAATCCTATGAGTGTACGCCATACTGACGATGACGATATGAATCCTGAGCGACTAGTGGTCCCCTTCATGTTGAGTCAATAATAACAAAGCGAAATAGATTTTGTGGAAGCAACCCTTGTGATTTTAACTCTGCACTTGTCAGTTACTAAAATTATTATGGTTGTGACCAAATCTCCTATGTAACTAAACAAAAAAATATTTTTCTCACAATACCTTCATCCAAAATTGATGGTAAAATTTAAAGTAAAACCTTTTTAAGCCAATGTTGCAATGTAGTATGACGATGGCAAAATTTAAAGTAGAAATTTTTTCAGCTTGAAGAGGTCTAAAGTTTTTCATTTTAGTATTGATAGTTATTTTTTTAATATCAATACCAATTACACACCAATATTGCAAATCATGAGGAGCATGAAACTACGATAGAATGGCCCCTTACTATACTAAAATATTATAGTCCTTATAAGATAGTGTAGACACCAAATTAAAGCCATTAATCCTCCATCCCACCACCCACTTTTCCACCATACACCTTTCCCTCCATCCATTTAGTCACTTTTAGCCCTTCCCACCTTCAAAAGGCCCACTTTAGTCCTTTTCCACCATTTCCTAACCCAATTGGGCTTATTTTAATATTATTTTATATTTAATATAATATTGTATATTATATTATAATATATTTATTATAAAATATGTATATATAAACCCAATTAACCTCAGCCATCCGATCCAATCTAATCTCCACCATCCATCTTCATTAATCTAGGCCACGTCTAAAGTGTAATCTCAAACTTAGGATATGATTTAATCTTAGCCACATGATTAAAAGTGTAATGCTAAAACCCTAAGAAAACCCTAGGTTGGATTATAAGTAAGGGCATTTGCAAATACTCAAGGATTGGAATAGTTGTTCCCTTAAGAGATCTCGTTGAAGAAGAAGGTTGTAGAGTTATGAGGACTTCCGTCGTCAAATCTACTTGTGAGGACATATCTAAACCTTAGCTTATCGTAGGACTCCCATCATTCTAGCCATTCTCCATATTCATCCTTTCCACCTTGCCCTCCTCCATCGCAATTGTAATCCCCCAGCCATCTTCTATCGTTGCCACTTTTGCTCATCTGCTACATTCGTCACATCCCTCATAATCTGCTTTTATGGATTTACCCTTACCCATAGGTGCCCTCTCGAGCTTGCTAGGCTCACTACAAAGCCTACCAAGTGCTCACTAGATCCTACCATATCTCGTAGGTGCATGCCAGAGCCTACGAAGCTTGCTACAGAGCTTTCCAGGTGCTCACCAAAGCCTACCATATCTCGTAGGTGCACACCAGAGCCTATAAAGCTCACACTAGAGCCTGCCAAGTGCCCGCTAGAGCCTGTTGTTATCATCAAACGCTCTACAAACCTATTGTGCCACATATGCTACTGCTGCTAGGGCATCATACCAATGAATATGCAACAAAAAATCAACATACAATAAGGTAAATCACTATTTGTGTTATTATATTTAATATTTTCTCTTTCTGTTCATATTTCATTATTGTAACTAGGGTTTGTAAGTGATTATTTTTGAGGGATCACAATATGGATCCCTCATTTGTTATTACTGATTCCCTTGGTTCGTTTGTGTGCAGGATTTGATAATACATCAAAAGCATTGAGCAGTTGTTGAAGCTGGAATGGCCCGATTACGGATATCAAGAAGCCCACTCAACTTGTTAGGAGCGAAGCACATGGAAGACACTATTTCATTGTAGATAGGGTTTTGAAGAACCCTAGAAATATGTATTTGATGTATCATAAAAAATATTTCATGGTAGAATTTATTGTACAAAGGAGCTTTTCAGCTCTCCCTATTATTTACTAATAATATTTCTTGTGCAATTACACTTGTCTTATCATATTTGTTTTCTTTCTACTGTTATTTAGTATTGTACTTTTTTATTTTGGAATTTTATGTGACCAAAGGGATTGAGTACCTTTGAGGATTTTTGGAAATGAAATGAAATTGAAATGTGACCAAAGAGATTGAGTACCTTTGGAGCTTTTTGATTTTGAATTTTGATGTGACCAAAGGGATTGAGTACCTTTGGGGATTTTTTATTTTGGAATTTGATGTGACCAAAGGGATTGAGTACCTTTGGGGCTTTTTGGAAATGAAATGAAATTGGAATGTGACCAAAGGGATTGAGTTCCCTTTAAGTTTTTTATTTTTTATTTTTTATTTTTGAACTCTTATCAAAGGGGTTGAGTACCCTTCCAATTTTTTCCAACCTAGCTTGTCTAGCCAACCTTACCCATATTTGTTAATGATGAAATGGCTAAGGATTGAGCCATGTTAGTGATGAATATGGCCAAATTTGAGCCATGTTAGTGATGAAATGGCTAATGTTGAGCCATTTTGGTGATGAAATGGCTAAGGTTGAGCCGTGTGAATGATGAAATGGCTAAGATTAAGCCATGTTAATAATGAAATGGCTATTGGTTAAGCCATGTTAATAATGAAATGGCTAAGGTTAAGCCATGTTAATGATAAAATGGCTAAGGTTGAGCCATGTTAATGATGAGATGGCTAAGGTTGAGCCATGTTAATGATGAAATGGCTAAGGTCAAGCCATGTGAATGATGAAATGGCTAAGGTTAAGTCATGTGAATGATGAAATGGCTAAGGTCATGCCATGTTAATGATGAAATGGCTGAGGTTGAGCCATGTTAATGATGAGATGGCTAAGGTTGAGCCATGTTAATGATGAAATGGTTAAGGTTGAGCCATGTGAATGATGAAATGGCTAAGGTTGAGCCATATTAATGATGAAATGGCTAAGGTTAAGCCATATTAATAATTAAATGGCTAATTTTAAGCCATGTTACTGATGAAATGGCTAAGGTTGAGCCATGTAAATGATGAAATGGCTATTGGTTAAGCCATGTTAATGATGAAATGGCTAATGTTAAGCCATATTAATGATGAAATGGCTAAGGTTAAGCCATGTTAATGATGAAATAACTATTGGTTAAGCCATGTGAATGATGAAATGGCTAAGGTTAATCCATGTTAATAATGAAGTGGCTAAGGTTAAGCCATGTTAATGATGAAATGGCTAAGGTTAAGCCATGTTAATGATGAAATGGCTAAGGATTGTCTAGGCAAGCTAGGTTGGAAGAATAGATGAAATGGCTATTGAAGTAGTAAGCGGGTTCCTTTTATTTTCGATTAAATGCTAAGGTTGAGCTCATCTAATGAAAATAAAAAGTACTAAAGATATGCCAAAGTAAACACAAAACTTAACACTTATGCAAAATTTAAATTACTAAAAGGAAATAAACAAACAGTCCTAAGTTTGAACCATGTGTCTTACCTTAGGTTTTGCTATTTTTATTTATTAATGTGAGATTCCTTTTAAGTTATACTTTCATGTGTTTTGATGATTACCTAATCTTGTTTAATGTAAAATGGTGAAATAAGGCTAAGGTGGAACCATGTTAATGATGAGATGGGGCTAAGGTTGATCCATGTTAGTGATGCCTCCAAAAAGTGGCTATTGGTTAAGATATTAATGGTGAGATGGCTATTGGAAGACATAGTTGATGATGAAATGCTAATGTTAAGCCATATTAATTATGAAATGTAGTGTGTGTGATTAATTTTATATTTCTTGTTGTTTATTGTGTTCCAATAAATATTAAAAGCAACAAGATTCCTAAGTTTAAACTAGAAGCTAACATAAAGATAAAAATTTCTTCAACAAAAGTGAAGTACACAACTTGAAATCCTTGCCTACAAATGATACCAAATGATATCAAAAGAGCAGCGGAGGGTTCATCCACTTCCCCGCTAAAGGTGCCACCCTAGAGCATGACTACTTTTTGTATTTTTACATTATTCCAACGTAAACAAATAAAGCAAGCAGATTTTAACCCTAAGAATGCAACTAGATATGATATTTTTGATTTTAATGCAAACAAGGATGCAGAAAATCACACCTTTAAACAAGAAACCTAAAACTAAATGTTTTAACATGCAAGATGTAACTTGAAAATGCAACTTATGATGATTATTTTTCCAGATTTCTTTAATGTGGTTAATTTTTAGCCAAAAATTTGAAATTATACATAGAAAACCAAATAAGTAAATAAATAAATAAATAACACAAAAATTTAAGCTGAATGGATGTAGGGCTTACCAGGAAAGCATGCATTTTGGTTAAGTCATTATGAGATCTCTACTACTCCAATTGACCTAAAAATGTTTGGAGACGTGCTATGGCATGTTAGGAATCTACCCTCAAAATTTCAGCCCAATATAAATCAGTATAAGTGAGATATGACCAAAACCATGATGGTAGTTTGTGTAGGAAAATGCAACCGAACGCCTCTAGTCAATACCAGGCACAAAAATTAAGAACATGAAAATTAAATAATAAAGAGATCAAATAATCCTAGGAAAAAAAATATTGCACAAATATATAAATTTATTCAATAAATGGGTGGGGAGATAATAAACTCCTTTTGATACAATTCATGCTCAGTGAGCCTTTGATACAAAGATTTACAATACGCTAGGGTTCTCCAAAACCCTAGCTACAATAATGAAGTGTCTTCAAATAGTGTTTCCTTGCTCCAAAAAGGTTGAGTGGGCTTCTTGATATCTGTATATGGGCCACTCCAGCTTCAATAGCCATTCAACAATAGATAAAATCTGTATACCTGCATGCACAGAAACAAAGAAAGAGGTTAATATCACCTGTGAGGGCTCCACAGTGTGAAACCCTCAGATATTAATAAACCCTAACCCAAAATAGATCAAATGGCATGCTAAGTATATAGATCATGTACCAAAATAAAAAATATATTTATATACCTTTCTTGTGATGTTATCTTGTTTCATTATTGCAGTTCTTATGGCAAATGACATGATGTAGCAGGCTCAGGCACACACTTGGCAAACTTTGGAGCAAGCTTCATAGGGTCTGGTGTGCACTTGGTAGGATCTAGAGTGAGCTTCATAGGCTCTGGTGTGCACCTAATAATGGCAGGTTTTGGTGGTTTCCTAGTAAGCTTCTACAGTGAGCTTCACAATCTTAGGAGGGTACCTGCAGGTAAGGGTGGATCTGCAGAAGAAGATCATGGGGGATGCGACGAATGCAACGGATGGGTGAAAGTGGTGATGATGGTAATGGAGGATGGCAAGGTGGAAAGGATGGATATGGGGGATGGCTGGAACACCAGAAGTCCTATTGGCTATTTAGGGCTTTGGATTTTTAGGCTTCACCAATGGCTTCCTCAAGATGTACAATGATAATATCAGAATTCTAGGGTTCCAAGGTTTGGAAATTTGCAAATTCCCCTACTTATAATCCAACCTTAGGGTTTCATAGGGTTTTAGCCCAACACTTTAGATCATGTGGCTAAGATTAAATCATATCCTAAACCTGAGATTGTACTTTAAGTGTGGCATGGATTAATTAATATGGACGATGGAGATTGGATTGGATCGGACTTCTATAGTTAATTGAGTTTATAAATATAGATTTTATAATAAATATATTATAATATAATATAAAATATTATATTAAATATAAAATAATATTAAAATAATCCCAATTGGGTTAGGAAATGGCGAGAAAGGGCTAAAATGGGTCTTTTGAATGTGAGAAAGGTGTAATTGGGCCAAATAACTGGTGGGAAAGGTGTATGGTGGACAAGTGGGTGGTGGGATGGTTAGGATGGAGGATTAATGACTGCAATTTGGTGTCTATAGATGCCCCTTTTTGTACCATGTTGTGTAAAACACAATATGGTGCAAAAACACAAGACACTTGCTTGGGCTATGGGTGTAGAAGCAACTTCTCTTTGTTTTTGGATTTGAGAACTGATGTTGAAGACCAAAGAATAAAGAATTTTTGGAATTTTTGTAACTTACCCCCTAAATTAGTGAATGAGTTGTGAATGTATCTCACAAGCCAATTGAAAATGTTTTTTTGTGCAAATAATGAATGATGTAGTGAATCTGTGCAATTGATGAATGAATGGTGTGAAATGCAAGTTGATTGTGGATGATATGAATGATGTAAAATGTGATACCATTTATGCCCCAACGGTGGGAAAGGATTTGGTGTATAATACCATGTGATTGTGGACGATATGAATAATGTAAAATATGATACTGTTTATATCCCAACGATGGGAAAGGGGTTGGTGTATAATACCATGTGATTGTGGATGATATGAATGATGTAAAATGTGATACTTTTTATGCCCCAATGGTGGGAAAGGGGTTGGTGTATAATACCATGTGGAAATCATAATCAAATTGTGGTTACCCCAAGTTTTGAGATGACTCAATGTTGTTGAATAAGATGTCGCAATGGCATCATTGAGTATGCAATTTATGAAGATGCATGATGACTAAGTCAACATAGGGGTGGGGTAGTGACTGTGGAAATTTCTTCACCAATTCCATAATGGAACCAATCAACCTATCGATATTTCTTGTATGGTGACTATTGTCAAATGAATGAGTGTTTGTGATTTTGATTATCCATGTTTTTATGCCCCACGAAAAAGAGCATCAATGACTGCCTTTGAGAAAATTATTCTTTGTAAAGCTTGTACTCAAAATGTGAGGTGCCAAATGTGATTGTGATATTTGATGATGTGATAATGTATGATGATCATTTTCAAGTGTCCTTATTGTAGAGTATTCATATTACCAAATTGCATGGATTACTATCGCTGCAATCACCAAGTTGATAGGATAACCCACTAGGTATAAGGTTCACTTATTAGTGACTTAACAAGATGAAATGTGTTGTATGGTTCATGATTCATGAAGGAGAATGATGGAAGAATGGTTGATGTAGTTATTTCACTGATTGTGGAGTTTATTGATTTGTGATTTTACATTTTGTTGATATGTGTTACGCTTTGTGGTGGAAATGAATTGTTTAGTGGTCAAATAAACTCCAAATTGTACAAAATTTGATGGGGTGATGAAGCATATGATGGATAATTGTGGAATATTAATTTTGTGAAAATTTTACCTTGATTGACATGTTTTGTAATGAAATATGTGTATTTGAATAATCTGGCTTGTTCTGGAAAAATATGCATGCAAAATCATTTATGTTTTCATAAAATCAAATTTTATGATGTATATGATGTGGGCATGAATTTTGGTGCCAATTGGGTGAGGGGAGCTACTATTTTAAGGGCTTTTTTCTTCATGCTCTTTTGTTTCCAGGTGCGTAGCTACACCTGGTGTATTGCATAGGTGCTCGCGTGCACCTGGGTGTGCTTACAGGCGCACGATTGCAATTATGATTTGTAAGCACAGGTTTATGCCTGAATGTGCTAAGGAAATCTATAAATAGATTTTTGAGTGAATCATGAGGATTACTTTTGCACTTTAGATTTTTAGAAGCTGCATCTAAGGGGTGGAGAGCATTTGTGAGTTTAGTGAGGCTAGTGAGAATTGGCACAGAAGCTATGGTAGTGGAGGGATCGAATGCTGCTGGCAGAGCTAAGGCACAATTTTCCCTAGTAATTTTTAAACACTTTATCTCTTGTGCATATTTTTGTTGTTTTTTTTTTTTTTGGTAATAGTCTTAATGAATTTTCTTTTGTTTCTGTAGTTGAGGGACATAGAGCCTCGACATTGGTTTTCTCCTCTCATTCCTAGGATGAGGAAGAAGCTGACAACTGATTATTGGGTGTTGTTGGGTAGGGTGGGCCTGGAGGGTGTGGCTAGGCTAGATGTGGTGAGGGCCAATGAGAGATATCTCTCATCACTGATAGAGATATGGGACCCTAATAGGGGATGTTCCAAATGCCGACTGGGAGGCTACTATTATGCTTGAGAATGTATACTGCATTCTCAAGGTTCTAGTATAAGGGGTGAGGATGGTAGTTGGTCATGATAAGAAGGTGGATATGGATTGGATGTTCAGGGATCGATGGCAAGAGGACCAAATGGAAGATGGGGGTATATGTTATTTGGACATGGCATGGAGGCCATGGCGTGGAGCTCTATGGAATGGTGATGGGGAGCAGCTGTGTCATGTGAGATAGGCTCAGTGGTTGGTTGGGTGGAGGGATGATGAGGTGGAGTACTTCTAGTACTCACGGGTGCTAAGGTAATTCAGCTTACCTTAGGGTGTGCCGAATGAGTTGATGTTGTATTGGAATCGACGAGATGAGGGGATGTTACCATGTGCAGATCCATAATAAGTGGTTATTGAGGATTATGAGGAGATGGAGGTCCCCAACGTAGATGATATCAGGGTGACTTTGGAGTATGTGGAGTGGTTTGGTGCCCAACTAGTATGTGTACCCAAGGTTGCAATGGATGAGGTAGTAGCCATGGGGTTGGGGGTGACTCTAAAGAGGATGAGGGCTCAACGATCAATAAGTTAGAGATTGTCGAGGGGATCGGCTCAATAGAATCCAGAGCTGGGGTTGGAAAATGATGAGAGGGATGATGAGGAGATGTTGGGTGAGATATCTAAGGTGGTGAGGTTACGGGTAGATCTAGACCAACTTTGGGAGGAATGTGAGGTTATGATAGAGACTCATAGGGAGTCACTGGCTACCATAGCTTAGCTGGAGGCAAAGCGAGCAGCAGTTGTGGCTAGTGATCAAGAAACGGTCACACGGCTTCAAGCAAATATTTTGGTGAAGGAACATCAGCATTAGATGGACTTACAGCAACTATGGACCAATGAGGCATATGCACATTTCTTGGAGGATATGTGTATGCAAAACCATATTATATTACTGGATCCTCCTTCCTCTTCTATAGTTGAGTCATCTAGGCATACTGAGTCTAGGTAGAGTACTAGGCCGAGGGCTCCTACTAGGTCTTAGAGGTCCTCTCATGGACATTATCTTAGTGATAAGATGCACTATTTTGTATATGAGCCTTGGTGCCCCCTTGTAGCTTTTTGGCATTTATTGTATATGTGATTTTTATATATATGCATGGCATTTTATATATTTGTGTCATTTTTTGTGTGAATGATTTTATGTTTTATGCAATTTGTGTTTAATGTTTTATGGATGTGAAATGTAGGCTAATCATGATGTGTATGCATAATGCTTATATGGATGATTAATTCATGTGAAATTACATGTATATAAATGGTTTTGTGGAATGCTTTATGAATGCCAGCTAATAATGGTGTGAATGCATAATGCTTTATATGGATGTTTCATGCAAGCTATATAATGTGTGTTATGGATGATTAATGCAAGTAAATGTATAATTAATCTAAACTATATGAGAGGAATGCATTGTGTTCAAATGATCTTTTTATAGTTCAGATATTTTATTGGCCATTTTTGTTGTCCATTTTTTGGCAATCGGGGCTATCGAATTTGTTGGCATTTTTGCAACTTAATTTTTAATGAAGACATGGGTTTTGACATGGAAGAAGATATGGATGTTGATATGGAATAATGAAAGGTTTCCAAAGACTCAAACATACTAGTGTCATCAACCAAAATAACTAAGTTGTCTAACTTTCTTTAGGACTAGATGTGTGTGTGAGTGAGGTTCAATTACCAAGTCTTGAGCATGAAAATAACCATATCCAATCAAGTACCAGTGTGTGTGCACATGAAGTTCATTAACCCATTATGAGTAGATTTAGGCATGACCTATTATGGAGATTACCTGAGGCTATCCTGTCCTTATATGCATTCAAAGGTCTCTATTTTTGGACGAGAGACATGTCGCCTCGCATGAGCTTACTCCACTTCCAATCAAGCATCTATAGCCTTGATGGAGATTCAATTCATAGTCCAATGGGATTGATATTTTAGGCATTGGGGAGGACCACCCATCCTTGTTAGGGGCATGTAGTCTGAATCCTTATGACTTTAGTGATCAAGGGTGGGGGATTTGAACTTGTTAACTTTATATAGAGCTTTGGGGAGTCGGGTTCTCAATCAAAGTGTGATGAGAATTTTGACCCTATCCTTACTACCCTATGGTTTTATGCTTATGTTTGGAGCAATGTTGGTAGTGGTGAAAACCACTATTTTTGAACTATGTTGCATGATGGGACAAGCGAGGGATATCTCCTTTTTGCCTTAAGGTGCTATCCAAGTATGGTACTAACCCTCCTTAAATCAAAATGTTCTTAAGATGTGAGGAAATGTGGTTGGTTCAGGATTGTATTTGGAATCAATCGTTCATGCTCAAGACTTTCTTAGTATGTAAAGTGTGTTTTTGGTCCTAAAGAAAATCAAACATCTATTTGGCAGTTGCTTGCTATACTAGTACTGTCTGAGTGATTGAAAATATAGGCTTTGTGATTTTTGACACATGATGTGGTTGACATATGGCTTTTGATCGATTTTCATGAGTTCTTCAAAATAGGTACCCCCAATTGTTATAGCTTGACTTTTTTTTTATGGCCATATCATCATTACTATGTCAGATCATTCAACATGGGACGAGATGAATGCAATTTTTACAATAATTAATATGACGTGATAAATGCAAGTATAAATGTCTATATGCAAGTGTAAGTAAAATGCATACCTATATGTATGCATGTAAGTGTGAAAAATGCATGTAAATATGCTTATATGAAAGTATGCCTATGTAAATGAAATTTATTTTTGTTGTTTTTGTTGTGTGTTTTTTTAGCCATATATATAATAATCAAATCATGCATAGAAGACGACCCCTAGACAAGGAAGATCTAAGACCGATCTCAAAAATCAATGCAAATACGTATTGCCTCATTAAGCTTGTGGATGGGTACTAGGCTTGAGAGCCAGTCGGGATAGTCTAAGGTGTCATATAATTCTTGTTGCTTATCATTGCCCAACTCTGCCTGGAAGACCTCAAGACCATTAGTGGAAGTTGATGGAGGTGAAGGTGGTGGTGAAGGAGGAATGTAGTTGGCTGAAGCCACTAACAATTCCTCATATAGGACAAGCTCCAAAAAGGAGGGTGGGGAGGAAATCCGATCCAATTCAACAAGGTTAAATCCAATTGGGATTGGGTTAGCCAAATCATGTGGATTATAGAGTAGGGTGAATAAGTCCATAGGATTCATATTGACTTAGTGGAAGGAAGGGAAAATTGGATGGATGAATGGATGGAATGATTGGAGCTGAACTGATGTCAAATGGTGTTATCCCTGTAATAGATATGGCATTAACATGAGCAACACATTTATTTTTTTTGTTGTTTTTGTTTTTCTCTTTTTTTTTTAAATATGTACATATGTTACATTTCTTGGCTTATGTGTGGGGCTCAAGGTGGATTTCCTGGTGGGTCCTCTTGCTCTTGTGGAAGAAGCAAATGAAATATGGAATGATGGATGGGTAAAATTCGGAGGTAAAACTCTTCCTATTGGGTTATGGGGATAATGGGATGTGACTCCTCTTCAGAATTGTCTTAAGCGTTTGACATGAATTCAAATTATTCATAACTTTAATCATCAAAATCAAAGGCAGGATAGGAGAAGTTGATGGGATCATCTTTGTCTACTTCATCAATGTAATTTTCTTGAAGGGCCTGTTCAAGAGAATATGTTGAGGGTAATGAATGGATGGGGTGGTCTTCATAATTGATGCTAAGATTTTTAAATGCTTGCTCAAGAGAAGCAGTGGAAGACAATGGGGTATAGCCTAAAACAGAATGATCATGGGCACCTCTATATGGGACCTCTAAAATATAATGCATCCCTTGCTCATGGGAACCTAGACCTTGACCTTGCCAATTAAACATGTTAAAGTAACGAGTGGGAAAATCCTCTGTGTTAGGTATATTGGCACGCCTAGGCTCTTGTGGTTCTTCAGGTGGCTTTACCCAGTTGAGCAATCCAACCCTCCATAACAAAGTTAATGCTATTTGGGGTTGCACTCATGTCGTAAATAATGCCTATGGATAAATAACAGTCTTGGGGATGTCCAAAATCTTTGGCTATTAGAATGGCTAGGGGTGTAATGGTGATTTCTTGGACCACATACTCACCAATGCCTTGATTAGTGATGTGGACTATGACTTGGGTTGATGAGGTGGATGGTGAGGGTTTAGGTGGTTCTGGATTGGGTGTGACTGGTGGTGAATTAAATATGTCATAATCTAAGAGTTCGACTTATGAAACATAGGTCAATTGAGTGGGATTGGATGGTGGTGTGGAACTATAAGATGGAGGATGGGGTAATGATGAAACATAAGAAGTGGTTGTAGAAGAAGGGGTAGATGTGATGTACAATGTGCTAATAGTAGACTAACTATGACCACATATATAAGAAGAAATGGATGTTTGAGGAAGTGATGTGATGGGTAGCTCCTCTAAATTGTGAGATTTAGAAGAAGATGTAGATGGATTAGAAGAAGACAGATTAAGAGATGATGTGGATGAATTTGATGATGGTGCCAAGAATAAATGGGTTGAAGGTAACATGGATTTATAAGGATTTCAAATGAAATTACAATACTTAAAATGTTCGACATCCACGGGGATGCAATGGACCTATCCATCATGAACATATTTCAAGCATTGGTGGAAAATTAAAGGAACACATTTCATTTTCCTCATCCAAGGTCTACCAAGGAGTATATTATACGTCATGGCTCCTTCCAAGTTGTGAAACATGGTGTGCAACATTCTAGCCCCTACTTCTATAGGTAAAACAACAGTGCCAACTGTGGTGTATCGCTCCAAATTTTTTGCACCCTTACCTTCAGGCTATAGGATCCACACCCGGAAGGGGGATGTGAAAAGGATGGGATAATACCTCGGACTGAGAGGCCTTGCGAAGGTCCCACCTCTCGGGGGAGGTGTATAAAGGTGAATTTTTGATGGATGGTGGGTTCACCAGGAAACTTTTGAATGGCAGTTTCCACGCCTAGGTTGAGAGAGTGTTTGATGTGTTCATTTTATGTTTGATCATTCAACTCCTAGGTTTGGCCAAATGAATCTAAACTATTCTATATGAAATGCAGATTTAAATGAATACAGAAAATAGATTTGAACAAAAAACATAGAGAATAAGCTAGATTAAAAAGCCATATCTGATCCGGATGTCTGATGGAGGTTCTGATTTTTGAAGCAGTCAAGATCACCTCTGATATGACAAGATCGTCTACGATCAGACAAGATCGTATGAGATCTGACGAATTCATCAGAGACCTGAAATCCGAGAAATAGATACAAAATACCAGAAATGCAACTATTCCAACAGAGGGCAATGATGTAAAATGACAACAATAATATTAAACTGATAATTATAAACAAAAATATGAGTGCATTACAATGATATAATGACAAATTATGATTTTATTATGCATTAAAACTATATGGGTGAACTCCAAGATGCAGAACAGTAAGGAATAACCATAGAATTAACTAAATGTAGAATAATGCAGCAGAAAAGGGTGAAGAAATGCAAACTCTGGGTATTGATTTCCCCCAATGTTGACTGCAGTCGAAATAGTCTACAGAATACGAAATCGTCTCTAATTGCAACGTGATCATCCGAGATCGTATAGGATTGTCTGCGACGATCTGAGCTTGCTTCGACTAAAAAAAATAAGGTTCCTATAAGAAAACTTAAAAAGGCACAAATGCAAATGATAATTCAGAGTATTCTAATGCACACCAAGATCAAATTACAGGGAATTTCAGCCAGGGGAAAGTCAAGGGGAAGGCCTAAGATTAAATAGGCATAGGAAGGAGGTTGGGAGGTTGGAGATCATCCCAATTTGGGAGATCTCCAACGGGGAAGGTCTCTAATGGCGTAGACACGCTTTTGCCCCGGTTAGACATGTCGTTGAAATAGAAGCTAAATTTGAAAAATTAGTTTTGGGACAAAATCATCTGGATGTTCTAATCCAGACGAAATCATCCGATCTGAGGCGATATCGTCTGATCGGCGATGATATCATCCAACGATCACAAAAAATCCTAAAAATGGCGTGAAAAATAAGGGGAGCAGGTAAAAGGCGGTTTAACAAGCAATTTGGGGTTGAAATTCAAATTTTAAATATTTTATCTTTTTACTTCAAGGTGCAGCAAACGACTCAACCTGGATTCAACTAGATCATCTGTCCCCAAGTACTCTTGTATGAAATGCAAGGTCTGCAACTTCAAATTTGTAGGAAATATCGGGTCTTGCCCATAGACCAAATGATAGGGAGTATTCCCTATGGATTTCTTTACTCTGGTCCTATCTGCCCAAAGGGCAAACTTTAATTGGCTGTGCCAATCCCGAGGGTTCTTTTCCAGCAATTTCTTAATGGTGTTCAACAAATTTTTATTTGAAGATTCGGCCAAACCATTTTCTTGAGGGTAATAATTAGATGCAAACTTTAAGCTCACTTTGTTGTCATATGCCCAATCTGCAAATTGTGTAGAAATAAAAGCTTTACCATTGTCACTGACAATAGAATTGGGCATTCCCAATCTTGTTATAATATGATCCTAAAGGAATTTTATTACGTCTATGGTGGCATGTTTAGTAGGAATCGCTTCTGTCCACCTTGTACAGTAGTCTGTAGCTATCAATATGAATTTATGAGAATCAAAATAATTTGGGTTAATAACCCCAATGAAGTCTAGTCCCCACTGTGCAAATGGTCTCATTTCAACTACAGGTTGTAATGGCATGGCTACCTTTCTTTCTCTATTGGCAGCCACTTGAAAAATATGATAAGATCATACATGGGCATGTGCATCTTTGAAAATATGGGGCCAGTAGTATCCTACTCTCAGGATTTGATGTGCTGTAGCATTTGTCGCACCATGACCCATTCCATGTTTATCGTGAAATTCTTGCAACACCCTGGCAGCTTCTTCTTTATTCAGGCAACTCAAGTAGATCCCTTCATGATTCTTCCTGTAAAGAACACCAGATTTCATCAGATAATTGATCGACTTAAGCCTTAAAGCTCTTCTCTGGGTTGAATTCAAATTAGAAGGACACCATTCAATAAAAATTGCACAATATCAACATACCAGTCATCCTTAGCAATGTATTCTGTATTTGAGTATTGGCATGTTATTTGCGGATTATTTTCAGCGATCGCCTTCACCAGTCCCTATCCTCGAACTAGTTTCATAGGTTGGATTTCAAGATCAAATTCTTGGATGGTGGAAATCCATTTCCCTCTTTTCTCACCTAGTTCGTTTTGTAAAAACATGGTCTTAACAGCGAGTCAGGCACGATGGCAATAACTCTGTTGTGCATAATGTAATGTCTAAATTTTTTTACCATTTTAAAAAGTGTGTACATCTGCTTATCAAGGATGGAATACCTTAATTGAGCATCTTTTAGAGGGGCACTTAAAAATGCTATGGGGTTTTCAGCACTATCCTCACCTTTCTGGGTTAACACACTCGCGAAAGAGTGTTCTGATGCGAAAGCATAAATATAGAAAGGCTTAGAATAGTCTGGACTTATGAGGACAGGGGCTCTGGAAATGGCATCTTTGATGTTCTAAAATGCCACCCTACTTTCCTCGTTCCACTTGACCTCTACATCTTTCTTGAGCATCTTGTTCAAACGTTTGGCTATCTCAGCAAAGCTCGAGATAAACTTCCTCACAAAATTAACCTACCCAAAGAAAGATCTCAATTCTTTTTTACTACCTGGGAGAGGTAAATTTTGGATAGCTTGTATCCTTTTTGGATCAATGGATATGCCCTCTTTTGAAATGATGTTACCAAGCAACTTTCCTTCTGTTACTCCGAAAATGCACGTTTTGGGATTTAAGGAAATTCCATGTTATCTGCATCTTTGGAGCACTTTCTTCAAATCTTTGACATGGTATTATCTCTTCTTTGAGAATACTGGAATATCATCCACATACACGATGATACATTTGCCTATAACCCCTTTGAATGCATAGTCCATGGCACGTTGAAATGTTGCACCAGCATTTAACAATCCAAACGACATTCTCTTATATGCAAATGTCCCCCACTTGGTGGTGAAGGCTGTTTTCATCCTGTCATTTGGATGTATAAGAATTTGGTTGTATCCAGAATACCCATCAAGAAAGGACATCATTTCAGATCCATTTACCATTTGTATAATTTCATCGATTGATGGCAATGGATAATTATCCTTTTGAGAGGCTTTATTAAGATTTCAAAAATCTATGCACAGCCTAATCTCTCCACTCTTTTTTCTTACTGGAACGAGGTTAGAAACCTAGGTTGAGTGCCTAATAGGAAAAATAATTTTCGCTTCCAATAATATTTTGACCTCCTTTTCGATCGAAGGCTCCAATAGTGGGTTAACAACTCGTTGTCTTTGCCTAAAAGGTTTGGAGTCTGGCTTCAAAGGGATGGTATGTGTGATGATGTCTTGGTTGTATGTTTTCAGGTCATTATAATTCCAAGCAATGCAATCTATGTAATGCTTCAATGCCTGTATTATGTTGCTCCTTTCTTCATCTGTACATGCCTTTGCAATGTACACCTCCTTTGGATTGTCTGCACTCCCTAGATTAATCGAATCACATGCATCTTTGGGGAGTGGGACCCTTTTTCATTTTTGGGTCTTGTATCCCACGTCGAACATTTTCTCTAATGAAACCATGTCTTTAGGTATTTTTTTGGATTGACATGCGGTTTCACTCTCGTTTTCTGTTTCATCTTGCCACCTTTGCTCCTCATCAATCACCTGATTTTAAAAAATACCCGAGTTCGTGACAAATTTGAAGATGTATCTGTCATTTTCAAAAACCTGGAAATTCTTGACATTATCAGGTATTGATGGACAAGGAACCAATTCAATGGAGAAATTTTTACACCTTTTTATGTCCACTGGATTTAACATGCCCGTGGCGACTGCAAGAGAGTCTGCTATTCGGTTTCCTTTTCTAGAAATAAGGGCTATATTGAATGCATCGAATTCCTCAATGAGGTCCATAACCCTAGTTTTGTAAAGGCTTAGTCTCCTGTCATGGCATGTATACTATCCTTTGATCTGCTTGACTACCAGCTCAGAATCTCCCAAAACCTTCAAGCATTTAACTTGCTTGCTCAATGCTAGACGTAAACCAAAGATCAATGCTTCGTATTCTGCCACATTGTTCGTGCAAGGAACCTACAATCTGTAAGCAGCCAATAATGGTTTACCTCCTGGACTAGTGAGCTCGACTCCAGCTCCTACTCCTTGTCTAGATTTTGATCCATCAAACCTGAGAAACCATGTGCAATCATTTTCCTCAGAAGAGCCACCATGATATATTTCCTTTTTTGGCTCTTCAGTAGCTTCCTCAACATCAAGTGCATAAACCCCTAGTTCTGGCTCAAAAAATTGAACTTCATTCGGCTTGTTAAATTCAGTTATGATTTCCTTAAGCCTCGGTTCATTTTCCACTCTAATTTGATTTGCAATTCCTTTCCAGGGTAGCCACATATGTGAGTAGTCTATTGAAAAATAGCCATTCAGAGTTTTCATCCAATCCATCGCAAGTAGCATTCCATATCTACTTGGGATATTATCAACCAGAATGTCAACAACCTGCTGGACCCTGGGTTCAGAATTTAATTGAATTTTGACATCATATAGGGTCTCTACCACATTTACCTATGATCGGTCTAATTGCAGGACCTTGCATTTGGATGAAATAGGTTGCAGACCTAGCATTTGACATATCTCCGAAGGCATGAGATTGCTCGTGGCACCCGTGTCCACCAAACAGTTATGCAAATTCTTACCCACAATTCTTAGAGTCAACAAGAATGGCGGGACATCCCGTCTCTCCTTTCGTAAAATCGGATGGGACTCAACTCCTTTTCCATTCCACATTTGATCAGGTGAGTTCAGAGCCTTTATCAATGCCTCCTTTTGGCCAGGCAATCTAGCCGCGTCCAAGAACGAAAGGCTAGATTTGGACTTCTTTAGATCCTCCACTATGTCATAGTTTGGTTTTTTGAATTTGATTGTCTTTTGCACGTCATTAGACCTTTCTCTTCTGAGTGGAGGAGGAGGATTATTATCTGCCTTAGTATTCAGAGGAAGAATAGAGTTGTTTGGAGGTGTTGATGAGGTTTTAGGGGATTTAGATTTACTTCTCAAATGGTACCCATGATTCCCATTTCTAAAATCTCGAAAAGCTTGTACCTCCTATTCCAAAATTTTGTCTTCTTCTTCCTCACTCTCACCTTCTTGATGATATACAGTTTCCATCACCATAATGTTATCATATTGATGTTGCGATGGACCTTCATTTGATACCAGTTCCAAATCATCAACTTGTGCCTGAAGACAATGAGTGTATCTAGCAATTTCAGGACAATTCCTCTCATTGTGTTCTTTTGTGTTGTGCAACCTACACCCTCTTTCCCACGCCAAATTTGAAAGATTCAAAAGGGAATTGGATTGACTAGGTCCTGCAAAAGTATCTAGTTGATTGGCAATGGGAGAGGGTACTCCCCCATTGTTTGGCTTTGTGTTCCAATGTCTCCCTCTATTGTTAAAATTTTTATTTGAGTGAGGGGCATGGGATTCATACTTTTTCTTCTGAACCATGTCATTGCTCAGCTTATGAACTATTTTCTTGAGCTCTTCGACCTCTGAATAAATCTCCTTCGGTGGAATCACATTGTTGTTAACCCCCGTTGGATTTGCATAAGTGGTTGGGTCTTGATTCAACATTTGGGTCAATTTTTGAGGAATTTGATTCCTGTATGGATTGACACTTTGAATCGGATTTGGATTTGGGAAAGGAACTATAGCCTGAGAATTAACTTGGCTGGTTCCTTGCATAGTCGATTGACCATTCTGCAAAAATGTGGGAACAGGTGGAATGGATGTAATTGGTTGGATTGGAATGGGTGCATACGCAGGTGTTGGTGGATACGGTTGTTGATATGGGAAGACGTTCATGCTTGGCATTTGTGGTGCCATGATCTGATTTTCCAAGGGAGCTTGACCATATGGAGCATATTGTCCCATCATAGGCATCTGGGGAAATCCATAGCCCTGTGGTGTCATTTGCTACTCGATGGTCATGGCTTCATTATAGGCTAGAGCTAGCATGGTGACTTGAGGATTTCGTCTTACAAACATGGCTGTCATGGCGTCCAATGCCCCAAAATATATCTGCAAAGCCACTGTGGGATCGATGGCAAAATGCCGAACCACTCTATTATAGCACTTTTGGAATTTTTGATTAAATGTTCTGATAGGTTCACCATGGCCCCTTTTGCATGTAATAAACTGATTGTAAATGGTTGCAGGATCCAAGGGTGACCTAAAATGATTAACAAATGCGTTCTCCATTTGCGCCCATGAAGTGATTGAACCAGTTGGTAAGCATATATACCATTCATATGCTATTGGATCTAAGCTCATGGGGAAAAGTCTGCAAGCCACATCTTCATGTTGGACTTGCAACCTAATTAAAACATCCCTATAGGCTTGGATATGTTCTTCTAATTGTTCTTGGGCAAACTGGTTTGTATTTAGGCAAAAATATTTCTATGTTCTTGGGAATTTCATGGATATCCCCTGCAATGTTCAAAGGAATATTGTTAGCTCCATACCAAGGAGCTGCTGGAGGTTGAGCCATTTAACTCAAAATCGATGAAGACAACCCTACCAGAGCAGTGGAAATATTATCGACAATAGGAACACTAGTGGCAAGCGATATTACTGGTGTAGGTCCACTCGATGTTCCTGGAGCAAAAAGGTCTTTTGTGACTGGTAAGCTTACAACTTGCTTAGTTTTATTCTTGGGAGTACCAGTAAGTGTAAGGTCGTGGAATATGGTTTCCTCGGTTGTTTGGGACCTAGTCGCAATACGACATGGTGGGTCCAGCCTGCCTGATGAAACCCTCAGTTATTTCCTACAACAAAAACAAAAACAAATGCTGCAGTTTAGCCGTTTGTGAGATTTAAGATACAATTTCAAAATCGAAACAAAAAGATATTACTTATGCATGAAAATCAAAATAAATAAAACCAATCAGGCCCTCCTTCTAGCGCCAATCTGTTGAGTGGTGTTTTCACCCAATTGTGAAAGCACACTCTTCGATAGGATCTGAGTCCCAAAATCCTCTGCTTGCAAAGAAATTATAACAGAATAATTTCTCCAAGGTTCCTGTTATGCTGGCTCTTTATTTACCAATGATGTTGTTCAATCTAACTGCTGGGAATACCTTAGGGTTGCAAGTGGATGTTAACAAGGGGCACTATGGTTTATTTTAATTTGAATTTACAATGGACTCAAAGTGAATAAATCTAAGAACTGAATCTATTTCGATCTTAAGCTTTAATGGATTTTTAGTTATTTATTTGAATGACAGTAATTAAAATGCAAAAAATAAAAGAAATGCAAATGAAAATAAAACTAAACTACGTCTAGAGTGCGACCATCCTGATTGAAAAAACCGAAGATAATGAGGTTTCTGCATGCAACCTAACCTATTGAACCTAAAAATTCGCACAATCCAGATAAGCTAGGTGCGGGTTTCTGGGGTTTTTAATGTAATTTCATATTTAGACATTCGCATGAAGCAACCAAGAACACTTGCAATAAATTCCACCTAAAAGCCTAGAAATATAAAAGGGAAAGATAAAACATTAAATAATGCATGCAAAATGACTCCTTCTTTCTCATCAATGAGATGCCAACTCTCTGTATTTCTATATTAAAATGATATATCAATGACAGTGACAGAATGTTCCAGGTTTGACAAATCCATAACAGATGAAGGAAATTACTCCAAGTGCAGGCCCAGAATGGCTTGCAGCCCTTGTCTCTACAACTCTGCTAGCAGTAATTTCCAACCCTCGTATCAATATGTGCTTCTGATTTTATACTGTCTGGAATGGCTCTCGGTTTCTCCCTACATCGCTTCATTTCATCTCCTAGAATGCATCATTTCGTATTCCTGCATTTTCGTTACTTTCAATTCATGCTCGATGCCGAAACATTTAAAATTTTTTGTTACATGTAACGCTTATTACAATTCTAACACCTGTATGCCACGTGTTTCGCACTTTCAACATGTTTTGTAATGGCCCCATGTAAATCATGATGTTTTTATGCATGCAGCTTGTTCCTCTGTCAGCACAACGAAAATAAGACAGGTAGCGAAATCACGACGTTTTTGGCCAATAGACTTGTCTGCCATCACGCCCAGTGAAAACGTGACATGTTGTGAAATTGCGACGCTTTTCTTCTCCGTACGCCCTTGGCCATAACCCGTCGTGATATCGTGACGTTTTTTTGCTTCGTGTTCTTTCACTGCTTTCTGTCGTGATTTCGCGATGCTTTTTCACTTCGTGCTCTTTCGCTGCTTTCTGTCGTGATTTCGCGATGCTTTTTCACTTCGTGCTCTTTCGCTGCTTTCTGTCACGATTTCGCGATGCTTTTGTCCTTTTGGAACGTTCCTCCAAAAGTTGAATGAAATCGCTATGCCTTTCACCACTTAGGCATTTTAGTCCACTCGCGTCGTGAAAACGTGACGTGTCGCGATTTCGCAACACCTTTCGGCTTATGTGCTTTGTGTCTGTTCTTGTCATGATTTCGCTACACTGTTGGGCCTTATCGCCTTTGGCTCGGTTTTGTCATGATTTCACGACCATTTTACATTTCATGCCTTCCACCCGCTTGCAAGCCGTGAAAATCAAACACATCGTGATTTCACGACGGTTCCGCCCACCTGCTGCCACTGACTGTGTTGACCGTGATTTTGCGACGCGTCGTGATTTCGCTATGCCTTTCTGCTTCGTGCCCTATTTTCCGCTTCCTGTCGCGATTTCACGACGTTTTTTTTGCTTTGCCCTGTTTGACTGGTTTGACCCGCGATTTTGTGACATGTCACGATTTTGCTACGCCTTTTCATTCTGCATTTCTTTCTCCTCTTTCGGTTGTGACGGAGCAACATGTCACGATTTCGTGACACTTTTTCATTTTCGACAGCGATGGCGCGACATGTCGCGATTTCGTGAAACTTTTTTATTTTCGACAGTGATGGCGCGACATGTCGCAATTTCACGACACTTTTTTGTTTTTGACAGCGATGGCGCGACATGTCACGATTTCACGACACTTTCTATCCTTGTGCAATTTTGCCCCTTTTTCTTGATTTTTAGCATCTAGGTCACTGAGATTCCTTTTGAAAGCATTCAAAAAATGTGGGTCCCCAATTTTGGGGTGTGTTGTGGATTAGCCACAACAGGGCAAAATGGTGAAATTAGGGATCTAGATGGAACAGCTAGGGATCTAAGTAATGTTGATCAATATCTAGAAAAGGAAATGACAAAAGTAAAAAATGTTCTACAAGAGGGATCAAGAAAGGATTCTTGGGCATCGATTCTCAAAGGAAGAAAGGAATCAATTAAAGGAGAATTTGGTACAGAGATATCTCATGAAAATTGAAAGGTAAGTATTGCTGACTCCTTAATCAAAAAATATTGAGGGATAATTATTTTAGCATGGTAGGCAAAATTTTAGGTCCTAGACCATATTTAGATGTGCTTAGAATATGGATTCATTCTAAAATTCAAACAAAGGGTTCAATGAAAGTTATTGTTCTATCAAAGGGATACTTCTTAATATGGTTTAATATTGAGGAGGATATGATGACAACTTTATCATGAGATCCATTTTTCTTTGGGAAAAGACCATTTTTCCTAAAATGTTGGCATCAGAGCTTCAACCCTCAAAAGGCAGTTTTTTTTTATGTTCCTATATGGATTAGGTTCCCAAATCTGCCTAAAGAATATTGAGATGATTAAATTATTAAGGGCCTAGCAACACAAATAAGATAATTTATAACCATGGATCCACCCACCCATAACAAAACAAGAATGTTATGTGCAAGATTCTATGTTAATGTGAAGCTAGAATAAGACAATGTGGGAAAAGTGAGTATCAAATCAATGCTTGGCGAATGGGAACAAAAATTTGAATATGAAATTTTTTCAGTATACTGTAAGCAATGTAAAGTGTTTGGACATGTGGAGGGGAAATATCATCTACAAAGATAAACCAAATTTACTAAAAAGTGGCAAAAAAGGAGAACAAAATAAACCAAAGGATCACAAGCATGGAAAAGGAAACTTCTAGGCCACAAGAAAGGGCACAAGAAAAGGAATAATATCAAGAAATTTACCAGGATGTAAATGAAGATGTAGAAAGTAAAATTAGTAATGGATGTTCTATACAGTACAAGGAAGAACATCAGAATCCTAATAAGACAATGGAGTATGTAATTAAATGCATAGAGCTAAACCAACAAGAATATGAATAACATAATGAGAAACAAAACTTGAGTGGTTTTGGAAATAACACTAATCAACAAGAGAATAGTATCAATCAAGAAAAAGGAAATAATTATGAAGATGGTAACCATAAGATGAAAATAAATATGATTGAAAATCATATAAATCTAGATACCAAGACACAACAACAAAATGTGATTGCGATCAGCATAGGGAATGCATATATTAATTTGGAATTTGAAGAAGAAATATTAGTAGATGATGCTAAAATGGTAGAGGACACCCCATCCACTCAAATAGACTCAAAATAGGAGAAGGATCAGATTGGAGGAGTTTAGGGGTTTAAAATAAAATAAATAGAGGTATGGTAAGGATTAGATCAAGTTTTAAGTTCAAAGAATAAAACTAAACAATTTGAGGAACATAAGGATCTAAACATAATAGAAAACTCAAAGCAGTCTAAGGAAGGTATGCAAACAAGATTCAGCAAAATACTAGAGTTGGGTAAAATAGTTCAATAAACATTAGAAGAATCGATAGGATGTAATCAAATGGGATAGAATTATCCTCCTGGAAAACATAAAAAAAATACAAAGAATATAGGTAATTATGGGAAAATAAAGCAAGGAAGACCCCCCAAACAAGAAGAACAAAAAGTACTAGAGAATAGGGGACAATAATTAGATCCAAATGAATAATAGATGGTTAAGGGTAAAAGCCCTTCAAACAAAACCAAAAAAGAAAAATCCTTTATTGGAATGTGTGGGGACTAAATTCCTCTAGGAAAAGAAGAATTGTTAGAGATCTACTCATGGAAGTAAAACCTGATATTGTTCGTCTTCAAGAACCTAAAGTTGACACAAAAAAACTTGATAATATTCAGAAAGATATTCAGTCGAATGTTGAGCCCAACACAAGGTAATGTTGGAGGTATTTGCATCTTTTGGGATAGAATGAATTTATAGGGCACTTTAATTTTTCAATAAGAGAGATTTCGCATAGTCAAATTGAATAACAAAAAAACTAACTTTTGTTGGGTAATGACATGGTTTATGCTCAAAATGATGATCATGAGAGATTCTATATGTGGAATAAGCTATATTTTTAGATGAGTCTCTTCATTAATTTACATTGGATGGTTTTGGGTGAGTTCAATACAGTCTTAAGAACAGAGGATAAAAGTGGAGGGAGGATTAACATCACTCAAGGTATGCAAAATTTTAATGATTTTATTTAGAATAATAAGTTGATTGACCTGGATATGTGTAAAGGTAATTTTACATGGAAAAATAGAAGGATGGAAGATAATCACATTCAAATATGTCTCGATAGAGTTCTTATTTTTTATAATTGGTTAAGTATAAACAATATTCATAGACTTACATGTATGCCTAGAATATGATCAGATCACAATCCCATTTTGTTGGATATGGAAAAGGAGAGGAAGTAGGGAGGAACACCCTTTAGGTATGAGCTCATGTAGAATATGCACCAAGACATTACAAATAAAATTCAATCTTGGTGGAAGGAGGTTCAAGGATCATCAATGTACAAAGTTATCCAAAAATTAAAGAACATCAAGTATCGAATCAAAATTTGGAATAAAGAGGTTTTTGGCAACCTCAATTTAAGAAAACAACAACTTAAAAAGGATATCCAAGATATAGAGGAAACAATGGATAGGTAAGGGATAAAACCTATAGATATAGAGAAGGAATTTGGATGATAGGGCAAAAAATTGCATCTTCACTAGGTACAATGAAGATTCAAAGACCTATAGATCGTATAACCTTGTTACAAAGAAGCTAGTCATAAGCATATATGTGATGTTCATGGAAGATGAAGCTTGGAATTGGAATTCCAATACTAGTCAACAGGGAACAACAAGTATTGAGTCAAAAGACTTGAATAGAGAAATCATAGATCAGTCCCCGACCTCAAGTAGTAGTACAAATAAAGGCAACAACCATCATAAGGACACCAAAAATATAAGGAGCTTGCAAGAAATATATGAGGTAACAAAAATGTTATATGATATTACATTATTTGATATATAAGGATGTGTTATATATGTACATGTGTCATGGAATAAGGTTAAGAGTCTTCTATGAAAGTGGTAATTTAAGAATATAAAATTCGTATGGAATGCAACAATCAAGAATGTGAATATTTATCTTCTAAAGCTAGATTACAAAGACAAAGCTTCATAAAATGTATTCTATCTAGTTTTTCAAATAAGAAGAAAGTGATATTGTATATTATTAATATTTTTTTTATTTTTGTTATTTAAGATTAGTTTCATTATAATATTGTTTTGATCCTTAATATTATGGCTATTTTATATCTGGGTCCTATGATATGGTAGTAAGGCTTAAAAATCCAACAATGGTATGAGAGCTACCACCAAAATCTATCTAGTTTGATAAATTTATTTATTAGCCATCATTATTAATTAGATTTGTCCACTTTTGATCAATTTAATTTAAATTTTATCCAATTTAAATGCAGTGTAAAATTTAACTCTATTTTGAAGGTCTTTTGAGTAGAATAGGCTATGGTCTTTCCACTAGGTTGAAGAAAAACTAGTGAATATTAGTTAGCAACTATATTGATAGGATCAACCAACTTAGGATAATGTTGGTCATTGAAGAAATAACCATCCTTAAATTGATTTTAAGATTTATGAATTTATAGATTGAAGATTGAGGCGGAATCAACTTAGGGTATAGTTGATCATTCATGGATATTCAATGCAACTTTGACATTGATATTGGTGTATCTAGTAAGGAGGAGAATCATATTGGGTTCTTAGGTGTTACCTAAGACATTGAAGTTTTTAAATTAATAGAATAAAAGAAGTAAAGAATTTTAGGTATAAAATATTGAGAAGCTTCCAATATAGAGAAGAAGTTCAACTTGTAAAGAATAAATAAGAAGAAGAATAGTTAAAGCTATAGAAAATTGAGAAGCATTCAAATATTCCCAAGAAAAAATATAGAAGAATAGAAGAAAGAGAATATAAGAAACAATAGAAATATAGTAGAAGAAGAATTAGGTCAAATTGAACTTAACATATTTAAAGAAGTGGCATAATATTATAGAGTAGAAAAGAGGAAAGTATCTTCCCATAATATATTGAAGAACTAGGTTAACTGAATATATCTTTATATCATTTTAGTCTTGGTTGTGGATCACTATTTGAAGTAGTTTCTTAAAGGTAGACATTATTGTAACAGAGAAGAGTAAGGGCCAAGAGGTCAACATTGAAGAGAAAATCCTAAAATGCTTATATAAAGGAAAGAGACTCTATAATGCAAGATATTATAGAGTGACCTAAGAAGTTAATACAAGATAAAAAGGTCTAGAGTATATTAGTGTAGAAGAGAAATAAATTTGGCTATCTCAAGTGAAGGTAGTGTAAAAGAGTAGGCCATTCAGCCATCATTAGAAGGTAAAATAGAAACATAGGCCATTTGGCCATCACCAAAAGGCATTCAAGAGAATAGGTCATTTGACCAACACTTAAACTACATTGTAGTCAAGCCAAGAGAGTTGGATCATTCAGTCAATAATATAATATAGAACCAACATTAAAATAAAAGAGAAAGAAAATACTAGAAGAAAAGTGGAAGCAAAAGGTATACCAACTATAGAGTAGAGGTATGGTGAACTAGTCATCTATATAAAGGTAGACCATCAATACAACATAGGTAAGATGAAGCAGCAACCTGAGTTAAGAAAGGAAGAGGTCACCTAGGATTAACTAGAATCAAGCATCTAAAGGAGATTTCACCAGTCAAGATAAATTAAAACCAATAACCTAAGGAATATTGAACAAATCAAAGTGAACTAGTATTATCTAAGGTAAAGGTGGAATAGTGGTGTAACCAACCAATAGGAAGAAGAGCCAAACATAGGCACTCTTCAAAGCAATAGCTAGAATGAGAAAAGGAATAGGTGTTTTTTGAATCATTGACAAAGAAACAATCAAACATAGAAGAATATAGGCATTATTCAAACTAGCAAAGCAAAAGCAAGCATTGTTTAAATCAACAATAAAACAACAATCGATCCAAATATTGGTGTGGTTCATTAACAAAGGAATGGTAAAACAAAATATGAGCCAATGTAAAGGTTCAAGGAGAAACATTGAATCACCCATGAAATCACGTGTGCAACAAAAGATACTAAGGCTTAGTGTGATGCAAATAATTCAATGGGAAGATGAAGTAAGCGAAGTAAGAAGCATTACATTGTATGTATTAGGGAAGTGATTGTTACCACAATGTTGATTTAGTTTCAACTCAACTATATTCTTTTAAGAAGTTCATAGGTAATTTCCACTCAACACTAAACATTTTAGAAGGAATTATTAATATTTGAAATTATTTTTCAGCGCTAAGGTTATAAGGAGCTATAAGGTTGGTGGAGAACAGGTCTTACATTCCTTGGTGGAGAACAGGTCTTACACAAGACAGAAAACCAGAGAAACAAGAGCCCAAAATTTGTTATTCAATACTTCGAAAGAATTTTACAAGAATATACAGCCAAACTGCCATTTTTCCAACCCCCTCTCATTACAATCCATGGGTTTTTATCGAGGTCCCGATCCTCTGTGCTTTCAAACTTCCCACGATCTACAATTGCCACTTGGAACAATTCTGGAAAGTTGCATTGATGAGACTCTAGGTGAGGTGCGCGACTGGCTGCCATACCCAATGAAATATTCTTCTCGATCTACTGCTTGTTGTTAGTTGCTATAAACGCGTCTCCAGATATCCTGCGCGAGTGGCCAACATGCCCGTTGAAATCCTCCTTTGAAACTGCTGCTTCACTGCTGCTAACTTGCCGTGCACGAAGGGACGTCTTTATGAAGGCTGGGAGTGCGTGTTTTTCTATTTGGTCATGATATCACGACATGTCGTGATATCGTGACCATTTCCTTTCTGCGCCTTCTCTCTCTGTTTTGGCCGTGATATCGCGACATGTCGCGATATCGCATCGTTTTTTCTATCGGCCTCCGTTCTCCCGTTTCGGTCACGAAATCGTGACATGTCGCGATTTCGTGACCTTTTGTCTTTCGTGCCTTTGCTCCCTGCTTCGGTCATGAAATCGCGACATGTCACGATTTCGTGACCTTTTGTCTTCCGCGCCTTTGCTCCCTGCTTTGGTCGTGAAATCGCGACATGTCGCGATTTCGTGACCTTTTGTCTTCCGCGCCTTTGCTCCCTGCTTTGGTCACGATTTCATGACCTTTGTTCCTCCATGCCTTTGTTCCCCTGCTTTGGTCCTCCACACCTTTGTTTCCCCTATGGTGGTCGCGATTTCGTGACATGTCGTGAAATCATGACATGTCATGATTTCGTGACCTTGTGTCTTCCGGCCTTGCTTTCCCTGCCTTGGGTCACGATTTCGTGACATGTCATGAAATCGTGACATGTCATGAAATCGCGACATTCTGTCCACTGCTCCCCTATCTTCTATTTTGGTCATGATATCGCGACACATTTTGTGTCGCGATATCGTGACACATATTTTTCTTTGCAACACTTAGAAAAAAATAACTTTGCAACACTTAGAAAAAAATAACAACAAAAAGTTTGGTTGATGCTCGATTGCTTTGCTACCCTCGGATGCTCCTGCATCAGACACCCGGGGTGGATTGAGAAGTGATCCTCACTTCTGATCTTTGAGAGGAAGACCCAGGCGGTCAACCTCTATTTTCGACAACCAAGTTGCATCTTCTATAGGTCTGCCCTTCCACTTGATCAAATACTCAGAATATTGTTTGTTCCTTGTGCTTCTGCCTTCACGAGTATCTAATATTTCCTCGATCTCGTCTTTGGTTGGGTTAGACACTGGAATGCTCCATAATTCTGTGCTTGGTGCCTCTGTACTATCTCCTTCATGGTATTCCACTAAATCTGATATGTTAAAAATAGGTGAAATGTCAAGCCCACTTGGCAATTCCACTTCATATGCATTGCTTGAATCCCATTTTTCTAGTATTCTGCATGGCCCAAACTTCTTCATCTTCAACTTGTTATAAGTTTTGGCTGGAAATATTTCTTTTCTGAGATGGACCATGACTTCATCTCCCACTTCGAACTCTTTGAACCGCCACTTTTGGTCTGCTCTTGCTTTATACTGAGTATTCATTTTTGTAATTTGTTTCTTCACTTCTTCATGCAGGCTTTTCATCTGTTTCGCGAATTCCTCAGCCTCTGCACTGCACTTTTCTCCTTTATCTAATTTCCTCAACTCAAAATCGTTTCTTGGACTGTTTCCATATATTATTTGGAATGGAGATTTGTTTGTACTTTTATTGACAGAATTGTTGTATGCAAATTCTGCCTGTGGCAAAACCAAATCCCATCCCTTGGGTTTATCTGCTATTAAGCATCTTAATAAATTACCCAGACTTCTATTTACCACCTCTGTCTGTCCATCGGTCTATGGGTGGTATGCAGAACTGAACATCAGATCTGTCTTCAGCTTCTTCCATAATGTTCTCCAGAAATACCCAACAAACTTTGTATCTCTGTCAGAAACTATGCTTTTTGGTAGACCGTGAAGTCGTACCACTTCCTTGAAAAATAACCCTGCAATGTGAACTGCATCACTTGTTTTCTGGCAGGGAATAAAATGTGCCATCTTGGAGAATCTGTCAACCACCACAAATATAGAGTCATTTCCCCTCTGTGTTCTCGGCAACCCAAGAATAAAATCCATGCTGATGTCCTCCCATGGCCTCTCAGGTATAGGTAACGGTTGGTATAATCCTGTGTTCTGCCTCACGCCTTTTGCCATCGGGATATTCTGCAACTTTGCACAAACCTTTTCACATCTTGCTGAAGTTGCGGCCGGTAGTAATTTTCATTCACCGGGGCAATGGTCTTATCCCGACCAAAATGTCCAGCCGAGTCCCCCACTTGTGCTTTTCCTTGATTAAGTTCTCCCGCATGGAACTCCTTGGAATGCATAATTTACTTCCCCTGAACAACATTCCATCTTGGATTAGAAAATCCAACCATTTTGTCCTCTCCACTGTAACAGGTGCCAAGCAAGCCGCCCAGGCTTCTACAAAATGAGGATCTTCAGGATAAAGACCCTTTAGTTCTTTGAATTCTACCACTTCCACTATCATTTCAATCAACAGATTTTGCCTTCTACTTAAGGCATCTGCAACTCTATTTGATTTTCTGCTTCTGTGCTTTAACACAAAGGTATAGCTTTGGAGAAACTCAACCCACTTCATGTGCCTCTGATTCAGTTTTGTTTGGCTATTGATGTACTGCAATGCCTGATGATCCGTAAATAGAACAAACTCTTTTGGCAACAAATAATGCCTCCACTTCTTTAGAGCTTGAACTATAGCATAAAATTCCTGGTCATAAACTGAATACTTTTTCCGAGCATCATTGAGCTTTTCACTAAAATAAGCAATAGGTCTACCTTCTTGACTCAGTATAGCCCCTATTGCACTGCCACTGGCATCACAGTCTACCTGAAATACTTTGTTAAAGTCTGGGAGTGCCAAAATAGGCTATTCTGTGACCTTTTTCTTTAATGCATCAAAGCTCCTTTCAGCCCCTAAGGTCCACTTGAATTCTTTCTTATCCCCTCTCATTGTTTCTGTGAGGGGTGCACAAATGCTGCTGAAGTTTCTTATGAACTTTTTGTAAAAGCTGGCTAGACCATGAAATGATCTTACCTCTGTTGTGCTTCTTGGGGTAGGCCATTCGATGATAGCTCTCACCTTCTCTGGGTCCATTTTTAGACCTTCTGATGAGATTACAAATCCTAGGTATACTAACTCTTTCTTGACAAAATTACACTTTTTTAGATTTATTAATAACTGCTCCTCCCGTAGCTTTTCAAAAACCCTCCTGATGTGCATCAGGTGTTCCTCCAGGGTTTTGCTGAATATTAATATATCATCTAAATAAACAATGACAAATTTTCCTAAAAACTCTTTCAGTACCTCATTCATCAGCCGCATGAAGGTACTTGGTGCATTGGACAGCCCAAATGGCATGACCAACCACTCATACAAGCCCTCTCTGGTCTTGAAGGTTGTCTTCCACTCATCTCCTTCCCTGACACGGATCTGGTGGTAACCACTCTTGAGGTCAATTTTGGTGAAGTACTTGGCTCCACTCAAACAGTCCATTATGTCATCCATCCTTGGCAATGGAAATCTGTATTTTATTGTGATCTTGTTGATGGCTCGAGAGTCTGTGCACATCCTCCACTCTCCATATTTCTTTGGCGCTAGCATTGTAGGTACTGTGCATGGACTTAAGCTTTCCTGAATCAGTCCCTTCTCCAGCAACTCTTGGACCTGTCTGTTTAGTTCTTCAGTTTCTACAGGCGTCATTCTATGTGCAGCTTTATTGGGCAAGCTTGATCCTGGCACCAAATCAATATGGTGACTGATCTTCCTTACTGGGGGTAAACCCTCAGGCACATTATCAGATATGATATCTAGAAATTCCTTCAACAGATCTTGGACTTCTGCTGGGGCATCTTTGCATTCTGTATCCCTGACTCTAGGAATTAATGCATAACACATATGTTCATGCTTTAAATCATCTAAAAATTTTCTTTCGTCAACCAAGCAAATTCTTGCACTGCCACATACCTTTTCTTCCACCTCCTTCAGGGGTTTCAACTTATGACGCATTCCATTCTTGGTCATGAAATAGGTGTTGGCTCGGCCATCATGAACCGCACATCTGTCAAACTGCCATGGCCTTCCCAATAGCAAATGGCACGCATCCATGGGCAGAATGTCGCACAGAACCTCATCACGGTAATTCCCAATACTGAATTTTACCAGGCACTGTTCATTGACCAAAACCTTATGGTCTTTCTGCAACCACGCGATCCGATATGGATGCGGGTGTTTCTTTCTCTCCAGTTGTAGCTTTGTAACCATTCCCTCTAAAACTAGGTTATCTATGCTACCGTTGTCAATGATAATGTTGCAAATCTTACCCGCGCATTTACACCTTGTGCAGAATAAGCTTTTCCTCTGATCTGTAGCTCCCTCTTCATTCAGTAGGACTCTCCTTGCAATCATTACTTCTCCTCTCTCAGCTTCTTCAGAATGCTCAGATCCAGCATCTTCATCAGCGACTGCTACTCTGGCATTTCCTTTCGGCCTCCGATTATTTCTTTCTCATTGTTGTGGGCACTCATATTGGTGATGTCCCTCTTCCCCACACTGGAAGAAAGTCCCCCAGAATCTTCCTCTTCCCTGGCCACGTCCAGCTCTGCCTCTTCCCCCTCGGTAACCATTATTCTAATTATGGGGGCGGTCTGTATTTTCTCTCCTTTGTTCTTGATTGCTGCTACCTTCTCCATTTTTTGAGAATCTTCATTTCTTCTTCCACTGTTCCTTCCACCGGTTCTTCTGCCATGACCTCTTCCTCTTTGCTTGTTTTCAAACCTCCTATTGAGCTTTTCTTCAACCTTTAAGGCAAATTGGTAAGCGTCCTCTATGGTGGTCATCCGGACTAGACTTAATTCTTCCTGAATACTTGCTCGTAACCCATTAATGTAACGGGCTACCTTCTCCTTGTTGGCCTCTGAGTGGCCTGTTCTAATCATTATTTTATGAAATTCTTCTGTGTATTCTTTTACAGACTTGCTTGATTGCCTCAATCCTTGCATTTTCTTTAGTAGGTCTAACTCATAGTCACCAGGGATGAACTGCCTCTTTAGCTTTTCTGCCATCCATTCCCACTTTGTTATTCTCTCTTTTCCTCTTTTATTTTGCTCCAGTTGCACTCCCTTCCACCAAATGCTGGCATGACCTTTCAGTTTGGTCTTTGCAAATCTGACCCTATCAGGATCCTCAACCTCCTCGTACTCAAAGTACTCTTCCAGGTCGTTGATCCAGTCGATCAATTCCTCTGGATCAAGGTTCCCAAAATATGTGGAAACCTCCATCTTCGACCTCTTCCCAATCTGGGATATGGCTTTGTATAGTCTGGCCTGAGCAGGATCTATTGCTTCTTCTTCTTCCTTAGGTTGGTCTTCTTCTTCATCATCTTCCTCTTCACTACCTTCGTCTCTTCTTGGCTCCAATATTCTATGCATTTCTTCTTGCAGGGCTTGCATTTGCCGCTGCAAAGCTCGAACATCTTCTGCTGCTGCCATGCCTCTCCCACCAACAGGGTTTCTCCTTGGAGGCATTCTGCTCACCCAATTCCAAGCCCTTCCATAGATCCTGGTGTAACTGCCTCTCCTCCGGTGATCTGTTACACACTCAGGAACTACTGGCTCTGATACCACTTGGTGGAGAACAGGTCTTACATTCCTTGGTGGAGAACAAGTCTTACACAAGACAGAAAACCAGAGAAACAAGAGCCCAAAATTTGTTATTCAATACTTCGGAAGAATTTTACAAGAATATACAGCCAAACTATCATTTTGCCAACCCCCTCTCATTACAATCCATGGGTTTTTATCGAGGTCCCGATCCTCTGTGCTTTCAAACTTCCCACGATCTACAATTGCCACCTGGAACAATTCTGGAAAGTTGCATTGATGAGACTCTAGGTGAGGTGCGTGACTGGCTGCCATACCCAATGGAATCTTCTTCTCGATCTGCTGCTTGCTGTTAGTTGCTATAAATGCGTCTCCAGATATCCTACATGAGTGGCCAACATGCCCATTGAAATCCTCCTTTGAAACTGCTGCTTCACTATCGCTAACTTGCCGCGCACGAAGGGACGTCTTTATGAAAGCTGGGAGTGCATGTTTTTCTATTTGGTCACGATATCGCGACATGTCGTGATATCGTGACCATTTCCTTTCTATGCCTTCTCTCTCCATTTTGGCCGTGATATCGCGACATGTCGCGATATCGTGCCGTTTTTTCTATCGGCCTCCGTTCTCCCGTTTCGGTCGTGAAATCGTGACATGTCACGATTTCGTGACCTTTTGTCTTTCGTGCCTTTGCTCCCTGCTTCGGTCGTGAAATCGTGACATGTCACGATTTCGTGACCTTTTGTCTTCCACGCCTTTGCTCCCTGCTTTGGTCGCAAAATCGCGACACGTCACGATTTCGTGACCTTTTGTCTTCCGCGCCTTTGCTCCCTGCTTTGGTCATGATTTCGTGACCTTTGTTCTTCGTGCCTTTGTTCCCCTGCTTTGGTCCTCTGCACCTTTGTTTCCCCTACGGTGGTCACGATTTCGTGACATGTCACGAAATCGTGACATGTCATGATTTCGCGACCTTGTGTCTTCCGGCCTTGCTTTCCCTGCCTTGGGTCACGATTTCGTGACATGTCGCAAAATCGTGACATTCTATCCGCTGCTCCCCTATCTTCTATTTTGGTCGCGATATCGCGACACTTTTTGTGTCGCGATATCGCGACACATATTTTTCTTTGCAACACTTAGAAAAAAATAACTTTGCAACACTTAGAAAAAAATAACAACAAAAAGTTTGGTTGATGCTCGATTGCTTTGTTGCCCTCGGATGCTCCTGCATCAAAGGTTTAATTAAAGTTTTTTTTTATTATTATTTGATTTCTTCAAATATTTAAGAATTTGGAAAATTGAAAGCATTGGAGTAATTAAGAAATTAATGTTTTTCTTTTTTATATCTGAAGAATTTTTTATGTTATTGAATTTTAAAATTTTACAAATAAAACCAGGGATTTAAAAGGTTTTATACACCAAAGGATTAGAAAACTATAATTTTCAAAATTTTAATTTTAAATTTGGGAGAAATAATATTTTTCAACTTCAAAGGAAATTCTTATGGATTATTGGTACATTAACTTTGTGGCAAGTAGACATATGACTAGAAATAAATAATGGTTTAATACTCTTCAAGAGAAATATGAAAAACTAGTTTTTATAGTAGATAATATAAATTATGAGGTTAAAGGACAAGGAAATATTTTATATGATCTATGAAATGGAAAAATAATAATTAGAGTTGTACTATATGTACCTGAATTAACTACTAATCTTCTTTTAGTATCTTAGTTGATGGATCAAAATCTAGTAGTTGAATTCAAAACTATTAAAGATAAAATTATATGTCTTCTAACCAAACAAGAAAAAGTTATAGCTTCTGGTTCATATAAATATAGTTTATTTACTCTAGACACATTTTCCAACAAGGATCTATTAGTGGGGATTTTAAAAACTACAGAAATTTGGCATAAAATACTAGGACATATAAGTCCATCTTCATTAAATGAAATGAGTAAACATCAAATGGTTAAAGTATTGCCTAAAATTTCTTGGGAATCTATTATATGTCCAAAATCTCTAGTAGAAAAACAACATAGGATTTCTTTTGAAATCAGTCGACATATAGCTCGAGAACCATTGGAATTAGTATATACTAATTTATGTGGTCCAATGAAAGTCACTTGTATTGGAGGACATTAATATTTTCAACTATTTATTGATGATTACTCTAGAAAAATGTGGGTGTATTTTATAAAATTTAAATCTAAAGCATTTAATTGCTTCAAACAATTCAAATTACTAGTAGAGAAGGAAATAGAAAAATCAATCAAGAATCTTTGATCAAATAGAGGAGATGAATTCTTTTCAAAAGAATTTAATCTATTCCTAGAAACTAATGGTATAAAAATACAACTTACTATAGCATATTCACCACAATAAAAGGGTATTACAGAAAGAAAAATTTGATGAATTATAGAAATGGTAAGCAATATGTTAAAAGAAGCTTGTATTGATAATTAATATTGGGTAAAAGTAGTCAAAATAGTTGTATATTTACAAAATAGATCATCTACAAGAATATTGAAAAATGTCACTCCTAAAGAAGTATGGACAGCACAAAAACTAACAGTAGAAAAACTAAACTAGATGAAAAAACTATGTGTGGAATATTTCTTGGTTATGGTGACAATTCTATAGGTTATAGAATAATTGATCCAATAATAATGAAAATCTACATAAGCAGAGATGTAGTATTTGATGAAGGAAACAAAAATGTTATTAAAGAACAAAAAGTTGATTCAAAAGCAATTCTATTTTTTTTATAAGAAGACTCATTAAGAAAAGATTCATAATTAGATATACATAATGAAAAAATTCAAAACTCATATATTGCTACAATTTTACAAAGAAAAGAACCAATATGACTTAGAGATACACTTAAGGATTCAAAACTAGTGAAATGTTAGATATTACAATGACAAGACCCCAAACTCATAGTTTAATGAGAAACAATACAGGATTGAAAAGTTTTATAGTAGAACCTACAATGACACTAAATACTTTATATGATCCAAAGTAGAAAGGAGCTATAGAACTAGAATATGAAACATTCATGAAAATTAAAACATGAAATCTAGTTGATTTACCTCAAGGAAAGACAATAGGTGGATGTAAATGGGTCTATAATATCAAATATAAACTAGATGATTCACTTGATAAATACAAAGTCCAATTGGTTGTAAAATGATATACTCAAATAGAAGGAATTAATTATAAAGAAACTTTTGCACCAATAACAATAATGACTCATATTCGAATAATTTGAGCTTTAGGTGTACATCATGGATGGAAACTACATTAAATAGATGTAAAAAGTGAAATTATTAATGATGATTTTGAAGAAGTATATATATCACAACCAAAAGGATTTGTGATTAAAGGAGAAGAACATCAAGTTTATAAACTAAAAAAAACCTTGTATGGTCTAAAGGAAGCACCGAGACCATGGTATATAAAGGCTAACAATTATTTATTACAACATAATTTTAAAAGAAGCTTATTAGATACAAATCTCTATACAAAAAATAATGGACATGACATAATAATATTTGTACTATATGTTGATGACATATTAATTACGAGAAGCTCAAAAATTCTAATAAATAAATTTAAATAAAATTTAGAGAAGGATTTTGAGATGATAGATTTGGGACTTCTTCATTATTATATTTTTTTGGAAATACATTAAAATGAAAACAATATCACAATAACATAAACAAAATATGCAAAAATATTACTTGAAAATACATGATGCAAGCATGTAAAACCAAGGATACTCTTATGGAACAAGAGCTACAATTATCTAGATATGATGAGACACCTTTGGTCTCAGCCACTATTTATCATCAATTAATCAAAACTCTTTTATATCTAACAAATACCATACAAGATATAGTTTTGCTATAAATTATATGTTGAGATTTATGCAAGAACCTAGGAAAAGTGACTAGAAAGCTACAAAAAGAATACTACAATATGCTATAAAAACTATAGAATATGAACTAACATAAAAAGGATGATGGCAAATTTTGTGTATAGGGATATTTAGATTCAAATTATGCAATATCTATAGATGACAAAAAACCTACACCAGGTTATGTTTTCTATCTGAGTTCTGGACCTATTCCATGGTATAGTAAAAAGCAACATGCAGTGGCACTCTCATCTACAGAAGAAGAATAGCATGCAACAAAGGACATAGTTTGTGAAACATTATGGTTATAAAATATATTATGAGATATGAGCATCAAAAGAAATCCTATACAGATAAATTATGATTGTTAAGGAGAACTTAATTTACTCAAAAATCTAATTATTCATGAAAGAAAAAAACATATTGAAGCTCAATGTCATTCTAGTAGGGATTATGTTCAAAATAATCATATTCAGTGAAAGCATGTTTCTAGTAAAGATAAAATTGTAGATATTTTTACAAAGGCACTTGACTGAAACAAATTTCAAATATTCTAGAATCTACTATGTACATCATGAGAAGTATATATCAAATAATGTAATACAAGGAGGATGTTAGATGATATTACATTATTTGATAAATTAGGATGTGCAATATATGTACATGTGTCATGGAAGAAGGTTAAGAGTCTTCTATGCAAGTGGTAAGTTAAGAATCTAATAGTCATATGGAAGGCAACAATCAAGAATGTGAATATTTATCTTGTAAATCTATATTTTGCAGACAAACATCCATAAAATGTATTATCTCTAATTTTTAAATAAGAAGAAAGTGAGATTGTATGTTATGATTATTTGTTTCATTATTTTTATTTAATATTAGTTTCATTATATGATTATTTTGACATTTAATATTGTGCCTATTTTATATTTGGCACCAATTATATTTTGTAGTAGTAAGGCTTAAAAAACCAATAAATAAATGAAATGGAAGGTGAAGAAAATTCATATTTTGCCTTATTTTCTAAGTGTGAGCCTAATTCATTTGAGAAAGAAATTAAAAATATCAAATGGGTGAAAGCCCTGGATGATAAACTTAAAGCCATAGAGAAAAACCAAACTTGGAAGTTAATAAATATTCCAATAGGAGGGTAAACTGATCATTGGCGAGTTGTGAATGGGAGAGCTGTGAATACCAAGGGTTTTGGATGGTTACCAAGTTGTGAATGAGGGAGATGTGAATGCCAAAGGTTTTGGATGGTTGACAAGCTATGAATATCGAGTTGTGAACTCTGTGATTTTTGGATGGATTCCTTGAATGATAAAAACTTCCCCCCGTTAGGGCATGTTGAGTGGTGTTTTCACCCAATTGTGAAAGCACACTCTCCGGTAGGATCTGAGTCCCAAAATCCTCTGCTTGCAAAGAAATTATAACAGAATAATTTCTCCAAGGTTCCTGTTATGTTGGCTCTTTGTTTACCAATGATGTTGTTCAATTTAAATGCTGGGAATACCTTAGGGTTGCAAGTGGATGTTAACAAGGGGCACTATGGTTTATTTTAATTTGAATTTACAATGGACTCAAAGTGAATAAATCTAAGAACTGAATCTATTTCGATCTTGAGCTTTGATGGATTTTCAGTTATTTATTTGAATGACAGTAATTAAAATGCAGAAAATAAAATAAGGGATTGAAAATAAAAGAAATGCAAATGAAAATGAAACTAAACTACGTCTAGAGTGCGACCATCCTGATTGACAAAACCGAAGATAATGAGGTTTATGCATGCAACCTAACCTATTGAACCTGCAAATTCGCACAATCCAGATAAGCTAGGTGCGGGTTTCTGGGGTTTTTAATGTAATTTCAGATTTAGACATTCGCATGAAGCAACCAAGAACACTTGCATTAAACTTCACCTAAAAGCCTAGAAATATGAAAGGGAAAGATAAAACATTAAATCATGCATGCAAAAATGACTCCTTCTTTCTCATCAATGAGATGCCAACTCTCTGTATTTATGTATTAAAATGATATATCAATTACAGTGATAGAATGTTCCAGGTTTAACAAATCCAGAACAAATGAAGGAAATTGCTCCAAGTGCAGGCCCAGAATGGCTTGCAGCCCTTGTCTCTGCAACTCTGCTAGCAGCAATTTCCAACCCTCGTATCAATCTGCGCTTCTGATTTTATACTGTCTGGCGTGGCTCTCGGTTTCTCCCTGCGTCGCTTCGTTTCATCTCCTAGAATGCATCATTTCGTATTCCCGCCTTTTCGTTACTTTCAATTCATGCTCGATGTCGAAACGTTCGAAATTTTTTGTTACATGTAATGCTTCTGCAACTCTGACACCTGTATGCCACGTGTTTCGTGCTTTCAACATGTTTCGTAACGGCCCCATGTAAATCGTGACATTTTTATGCATGCAGCTTGTTCCTCTGCCAGCACAGCGAAAATGAGACAGGTAGCGAAATCGCGACGTTTTTGGCCAATAGCCTTGTCTGCCATCACGCCCAGCGAAAACGCGACATGTCACGAAATCATGACGCTTTTCTTCTCCGTATGCCCTCGGCTGCAACCCGTCGCGATATCGTGACATTTTTTTGCTTCGTGCTCTTTCACTGTTTTCTATCGTGATTTTGTGATGCTTTTTCACTTCGTGCTCTTTCGTTGCTTTCTGTCATGATTTCGTGACGTTTCTTCACTTCGTGCTCTTTCGCTGCTTTCTGTCATGATTTCGTGACGTTTTTGTCCGTCTGGAATGTTTCCTCCAAAAGTTGCATGAAATCGCTACGCCTTTCACCACTTAGGCCTTTTAGTCCACTCGCGTCGCGAAAACGCGACGCGTCACGATTTCGTGACACCTTTCGACTTATGCGCTTTGTGTCTGTTCTTGTCACGATTTCGCTACACTACTGGGCCTTATCGCCTTTGGCTCGGTTTTGTCGCGATTTCATGACCATTTTACATTTCATGCCTTCCACCCACTTGCAAGCCACGAAAATCAAACACGTCACGATTTCACGACGGTTCCGCCCACCTGCTGTCGTTGACTACGTTGACCACGATTTTGCGACACGTCACGATTTCGCTACGCCTTTCTGCTTCGTGCCCCGTTTGTCACTTCCTATCACGATTTCACGACGTTTTTTCTACTTTGCCCTGTTTGACTGGTTTGACCCACGATTTTGTGACATGTCACGATTTCGCTATGCCTTTCCATTCTACCTTTCTCTCTCCTCTTTCGGCCGCGACGGAGCAACATGTCACGATTTTGCGACACTTTTTCATTTTCGGCAGCGATGGCGCGACATGTCGCGATTTCGCGACACTTTTTCATTTTTGGCAGCGATGGCGCGACATGTCGTGATTTCGTGACACTTTTTCATTTTCGGCAGCGATGGCGCGACATGTCGCGATTTCGTGACACTTTCTATCCTTGTGCAATTTTGCCCCTTTTTCTTGATTTTTAGCATCTGGGTCACTGAGATTCCTTTTGAAAGCATGCAAAAAAGGTGGGTCCCCAATTTTGGGGTGTGTTGTGGATCAGCCACAACAAATGGCGACTCTGCTGTCAAATGCTCTTGAGCATTTTAGTGAGAACCCAACCTGAAACATATACAAACTCGAAAACATGTGTTAGCACATAAGCAATATAAACAAATGCCCAAAGATCAGAAGTACATGAATCATCAGAATCATCAAGTATTAGCTCGGTGTGTGCAATGAATTTCATTCCCTATCGTTTGAAATTGATCAACATTCCATTGTCAGTTTTGCATGAATGCATATGTGAGATTGTGAATGATTTGTGTAACCTAATGAATATGCTAGGAGATTTTGCTTTTATAAAAGGCATAGTATTTCTTCTAGTATCATGTACAAACATTCAAGATTGCCAAACCCTCTTAGGATCCACTAATTAATTGCTTTATTATATCCCAAAGTTGGTTATGAGTCCCTACTATCTTGAACCCATGTGCAAGTGAATGTGAAATCAGAACTTTGGGGAATCAGACTCCCAACCTAACCAAGATGGGAGTTTAACCCTATCCTTACTATTCTGATTTAGAGTTCATTACCTCACTTTGAGCAAAATAATTTAACCAATTATGGAAGAAATGGTCATGCTAGTCTAACCCTTTGGACAATCAGCGGTCTTGTTTTTTAGACAAGACATGTTGCCATGCATGGGCATACTTAACCCCACAATCCAAAACTTATCTTCATTTCTTTGGACCTTGGGGATGACTACCCATCCTTTGCAGAGGACAAGTAGTACGATCCTTCCAATCCAAAATAAATATGAGATGGGAAAAATTAATTTTTTACTTCTTGGACCTTGGGGATGACTACCCATCCTTGCTAGGGACATGTAGTACGATCCTTCCAATCCAAGCTTTGGAAAAAAATGGAAAATATTAATTTATTGCTTAGACCTTGGGGATGACTACCCATCCTTTGCGAGAGGACAAGTAGTACGATCCTTCCAATCCAAGACTTATTATGAAATGAGACATAAGAGCTTTGGGGAATCAGATTCTCAACCTAAGCGAGATGAGAATTTATGCCCTATCCTTACTACTCCATGTAGGTCAAATCAAAGCTTTGGGGAGTTGGATCCTCAACCTAAGTTCGATGAGGATTTAACCCTATCCTTACTACTCTGATTTTAGGCTTTAAGCTTTATGGAAGTGGTCAAAACCACTGTTTTAAGGATCATGTTGCATAATAGGATAGACATGAAAAACCTCTTTCGCCCAACCTTTTCTTCCAAGTTAGGTTTTGATCATTTTGCTCAAGATCCTTTTTAATGTGTATAAGATGTGCTTGGTTCTAGACATCTCAAGACTCAGTTTCCAACCTTAGGATTTTTTATATTTATGTTATAACACAACCCTAAGAGGATTTGACACACTTTAATGATTTGTACCTAAGATGCATATGCAACTAAGATGGAATGTATATGTAAAGTGAGATGTAACATGAATGCATTATCTCTTGAATTGCAAATGAAATATTTGCCATACAAAACTGACTACTTCATGCATCACAAAATCAAACGATATAACTTAAAATGTTTGTGTTACTTGTGGAGCTTTTACAAGACAATTCCAATATTTCATATTCTCCTAGTCTTAAGCATAAGTTGACATCTCAATTTTATTCTTTTTTTTTTTTTTATAAAAATAAACAAAACATGTCAATTGAAATCAAACCCACAACCTAAATCCTAACTAGACTAACAATCCTAAAAAATGAAAACAAAATCTGAAAATCTCCACCAAAACCGAAAAGAATAACATCAAACTCTCACAACCTAAGGGCTAAAATAATGCTTTAAAATCTGCCCATTAACCGGTAGCATAAAATCTTTCCCTTCTAAAGTTTTTAGCCTGAAGGTATTTTTCCCGAGAATTTTTGAAATCTATAGGGGCCTAACCAAAGACAATCAAACTTTTGATGATTCCCTTTTTCCTCATGTCTTTTGTCCCATAGTAATACCAAATCTGAAATTCGAAGGACTTAATTTTGGCCCTTCTGTCAAACCATCTCTTGATAACTTCCTGGTGTTTATTCATGTGATTCATGGCTTCTTCTCTCTTTTCATCAAGGTGCAGAAAATGACTTAACCTGGCTTCAACTTGATCATCTGTCCCCAAGTACTCTTGTATGAAATGCAAGGTCTGCAACTTCAAATTTGCAGGAAATATCGGGTCTTGCCCATAGACCAAATGATAGGGAGTATTCCCTATGGATTCCTTTACTCTGGTCCTATCTGCCCAAAGGGCAAACTTTAATTGGCTGTGCCAATCCCGAGGGTTCTTTTCCAGCAATTTCTTAATGGTGTTCAACAAATTTTTATTTGAAGATTCGGCCAAACCATTTCCTTGAGGGTAATAATTAGATGCAAACTTTAAGCTCACTTTGTTGTCATATGCCCAATCTGCAAATTGTGTAGAAATAAAAGCTTTACCATTGTCATCGACAATAGAATCGGGCATTCCAAATCTTGTTATAATATGGTCCTCAAGGAATTTTATTACAACGTCTGTGGTGGCATGTTTAGTAGGAATCGCTTCGTCCACCTTGTACGATTAGTCTGTAGCTGTCAATATGAATTTATGAGAATCAGAAGAATTTGGGTTAATAACCCCAATGAAATCTAGTCCCCACTTGTGCAAATGGTCTCATTTCAACTACAGGTTGTAATGGCATGGCTGCATTTCTTTCTCTATTGGCAGCCACTTGACAGATATGACAAGATCGTACATGGGCATGTGCATCTTTGAAAATATGGGGCCAGTAGTATCCTGCTCTCAGGATTTGATGCGCTGTAGCATTTGCCGCACCATGACCCATTCCATGTTTCTCGTGAAATTCTTGCAACACCCTGGCAGCTTCTTCTTTGTTCTAGCACATCAGGTAGATCCCTTCATGATTCTTCCTGTAAAGAACACCAGATTTCATCAGATAATTGATAGACTTAAGCCTTAAAGCTCTTCTTTGGGTTGAATTCAGATTAGAAGGACACTTACCATTCAATAAAAATTGCACAATATCAACATACCAGTCATCCTTAGCAATGTATTCTGTATTCGAGTATTGGCATGTTATTTGCGGATTATTTTCAGCGATCGCCTTCACCGGTCCCTATCCTCGAACTAGTTTCATAGGTTGGATTTCGAGATCGAATTCTTGGATGGTGGAAATCCATTTCCCTCTTTTCTCACCTAGTTCATTTTGTAAAAACATGGTCTTAACAGTGAGTCGAGCACGATGGCAATAACTACGTTGTGCACAATGTAATGTCTAAATTTTTTTACCGTTTTAAAAAGTGCGTACATCTGCTTATCAAGGATGGAATACCTTAATTGAGCATCTTTTAGAGGGGCACTTAAAAATGCTATGGGGTTTTCAGCACTATCCTCACCTTTTTGAGTCAAGACACTCGCGAAAGAGTGTTATGATGCGAAAGCATAAATATAGAAAGGCTTAGAATAGTCTGGACTTATGAGGACAGGGGCTCTGGAAATGGCATCTTTGATGTTCTGAAAGGCCACCCTACTTTCCTCGTTCCACTTGACCTCTACATCTTTCTTGAGCATCTTGTTCAGAGGTTTGGCTATCTCAGCAAAGCTAGAGATGAACTTCCTCACAAAATTAACCTGCCCAAAGAAAGATCTCAATTCTTTTTTACTACCTGGGAGAGGTAAATTTTGGATAGCTTGTATCCTTTCTGGGTCGATGGATATGCCCTCTTTTGAAATGATGTGACCAAGCAATTTTCCTTCGTTACTCCGAAAATGCACTTTTTGGGATTTAAGGAAATTCCATGCTCTCTGCATCTTTGGAGCACTTTCTTCAAATCTTTGACATGGTCTTCTCTCTTCTTTGAGAATACTTGGAATATCATCCACATACACGATGATACATTTGCCTATAAGCCCTTTGAATGCATAGTCCATGGCACGTTGAAATGTTGCACCAGCATTTAACAGTCCAAACGACATTCTCTTATATGCAAATGTCCCCCACTTGGTGGTGAAGGCTGTTTTCATCCTGTCATTTGGATGTATAAGAATTTGGTTGTATCCAGAATACCCATCAAGAAAGGACATCATTTCAGATCCATTTACCATTTGTAGAATTTCATCGATTGATGGCAATGGATAATTATCCTTTTGAGAGGCTTTATTAAGATTTCAAAAATCTATGCACGGCCTAATCTCTCCACTCTTTTTTCTTACTGGAACGAGGTTAGCAACCCAGGTTGAGTGCCTAACAGGAAAAATGATTTTCGCTTCCAATAATATTTTGACCTCCTTTTCGATCAAAGGCTCCAATAGCGGGTTAACAACTCGTTGTCTTTGCCTAAAAGGCTTGGAGTCTGGCTTCAAAGGGATGGTATGTGTGATGATGTCTTGGTTGTATGTTTTCAGCTCATTGTAATTCCAAGCAATGCAATCTATGTAATGCTTCAATGCCTGTATTATGTTGCTCCTTTCTTCATCTGTACATGCCTTTGCAATGTACACCTCCTTTGGATTGTCTGCACTCCCTAGATTAATTGAATCACATGCATCTTTGGGGAGTGGGACCCTTTTTCCTTTTTTGGTCTTGTATCCCACGTCGAACATTTTCTCCAATGAAACCATGTCTTTAGGTATTTTGTTGGATTGACATGCGGTTTCACTCTCGTTTTCTGTTTCATCTTGCCACCTTTGCTCCTCATCAATCACCTGATTTTCAAAAATACCCGAGTTCGTGACAAATTTGAAGATGTGTCTGTCATTTTCAAAAACCTGGAAATTCTTGACATTATCGGGTATTGATGGACAAGGAACCAATTCAATGGAGAAATTTTTACACCTTTTTATGTCAACCGGATTTAACATGCCCGTGGCGACTGCAAGAGAGTCTGCTATTCGGTTTCCTTTTCTAGAAATAAGGGCTATATTGAATGCGTCGAATTCCTCAATGAGGTCCATAACCCTAGTTCTATAAAGGCTCAGTCTCCTGTCATGGCATGTATACTGTCCTTTGATCTGCTTGACTACCAGCTCAGAATCTCCCAAAACCTTCAAGCATTTAACTTGCTTGCTCAATGCTAGACGTAAACCAAAGATCAATGCTTCGTATTCTGCCACATTGTTCGTGCAAGGAAATTGCAATCTATAAGCAGCCAATAATGGTTTACCTCCTGGACCGAGTGAGCTCGACTCTAGCTCCTGCTCCCTGTCTAGATTTTGATCCATCAAACATGAGCAACCATGTGCAATCATTTTCCTCAGAAGAGCCACCATGACATGTTTCCTCTTTAGGCTCTTCAGTAGCTTCCTCAACATCAAGTGCATAAACCCCTAGTTCTGGCTCAAAAAACTGAACTTCATTCGGCTTGTTAAATTTTGTTATGATTTCTTTAAGCCTCGGTTCATTTTCCACTCTGATTTGATTTGCAATTCCTTTCCAGGGTAGCCACATATGTGAGCAGTCTATTGAAAAATAGCCATTCAGAGTTTTCATCCAATCCCTCGCAAGTAGCATTCCATATCTACTTGGGATATTAACAACCAGAATGTCGACAACCTCTTTGGACCCCGGGTTCAAAATTTAATTGAATTTTGACATCATATAGGGTCCCTACCACATTTACCTACGATCGGTCCAATTGCAAGACCTTGCATTTGGATGAAACAGGTTGCAGACCTAGCATTTGACATATCTCCGAAGGCATGAGGTTGCTCGTGGCACCCGTGTCCACCAAAAAGTTATGCAAATTCTTACCCGCAATTCTTAGAGTCAATAAGAATGGCGGGACATCCCGTCTCTCCTTTCGTAAAATCAGATGGGACTCAACTCCTTTTCCCTTCCACATTTGATCAGGTGAGTTCAGAGCCTTTATCAACGCCTCCTTTTGGCCAGGCAATCTAGCCGCGTCCAAGAACGAAAGGCTAGATTTGGACTTCTTTAGATCCTCCACTATGTCATAGTTTGGTTTTTCGAATTTGACTGTCTTTTGCACGTCATTAGACATTTCTCTTCTGAGTGGAGGAGGAGGATTATTATCTGCCTTAGTATCCGGAGGAAGAATAGAGTTGTTTGGAGGTGTTGATGAGGTTTTAGGGGCTTTAGATTTACTTCTCAAATGGTATCCATGATTCCCCTTTCTAAAATCTCGAAAAGCTTGCACCTCCTGTTCCAAAATTTTGTCTTCTTCTTCCTCACTCTCACCTTCTTGATGATATAAGGTTTCCACCACCATAATGTTATCATCTTGATGTTGCGATGGACCCTCATTTGATACCAGTTCCAAATCATCAACTTGTGCATGAAGACAATGAGTGTATCTAGCAATTTCAGGACAATTCCTCTCATTGTGTTCTTTTGTGTTGTGCAACCTACACCCTCTTTCCCATGCCAAATCTGAAAGATTCAAAAGGGAATTGGATTGACTAGGTCCTGCAGAAGTATCTAGTTGATTAGCAATGGGAGTGGGTACTCCCCCATTGTTTGGCTTTGTGTTCCAATGTCTCCCTCTATTGTTAAAATTTTGATTTGAGTGAGGGGCATGGGATTCATACTTCTGCTTTTGAACCATGTCATTGCTCAGCTTATGAACTATTTTCTTGAGCTCTTCGACCTCTGAATAAATCTCCTTCGGTGGAATCACATTGTTGTTAACCCCGTTGGATTTGCATAATTGGTGGGGTCTTGATTCAACATTTGGGTCGAGTTTTGAGGAATTTGATTCCCGTATGGATTGACACTTTGAATCGGAGTTGGATTTGGGAAAGGAACTATAGCCTGAGAATTAACTTGGTTGGTTCCTTGCATAGTCGATTGACTATTCTGCAAAAATGCGGGAACAGGTGGAATGGATGTAATTGGTTGGATTGGAATGGGTGCATACGCAGGTGTTGGTGGATACGGTTGTTGATATGGGAAGGCGTTCATGCTTGGCATTTGTGGTGCCATGATCTGATTTGCCAAGGGAGCTTGACCATATGGAGCATATTGTCCCATCATAGGCATCTGGGGAAATCCATAGCCCTGTGGTGTCATTTGCTGCTCGATGGTCATGGCTTCATTATAGGCTAGAGCTAGCGTGGTGACTTGAGGATTTCGTCTTGCAAACATGGCTGTCATGGGGTCCAATGCCCCAAAATATATCTGCAAAGCCACTGCGGGATCGATGGCAAAATGTCGAACTGCTCTATTATAGCACTTTTGGAATTTTTGATTAAATGTTCTGATAGGTTCACCCTGGCCCCTTTTGCATGTAATAAACTGATTGTAAATGGTTGCGGGATCCAAGGGTGACCTAAATTGATTAACAAAGGCGTTCTCCATTTGCGCCCATGAAGTGATTGAACCAGTTGGTAAGCATATATACCATTCATATGCTATTGGATCTAAGCTCATGGGGAAAAGTCTGCAAGCCACATCTTCATGTTGGACTTGCAACCTAATTAAAACATCCCTATAGGCTTGGATATGTTCTTCTCATTGTTCTTGGGCCATCTGGTTTGTATTTAGGCAAAAATATTTCTATGTTCTTGGGGATTTCATGGATATCCCCTGCAATGTTCAAAGGAATATTGTTAGCTCCATACCAAGGAGCTGCTTGGAGGTTGAGCCATTTGACTCAAAATCGATGAAGACAACCCTACAAGAGCAGTGGAAATATTATCGACAATAGGAACACTAGTGGCAACTGATATTACTGGTGTAGGTCCACTCGATGTTCCTGGAGCAAAAAGGTCTTTTGTGACTGGTAAGCTTACAACTTGCTTGGTTTTATTCTTGGGAGTACCAGTGAGTGTAAGGTCATGGAATATGGTTTCCTCGGTTGTTTGGGACCTAGTCGCAATACGACGCGGTGGGTCCAGCCTGCCTGATGAAACCCTCGGTTATTTCCTGCAACAGAAACAAAAACAAATGCTGCAGTTTAGCCGTTTGTGAGATTTAAGATACAATTTCAAAATCGAATCAAAAAGATATTACTTATGCATGAAAATCAAAATAAAGTAAACCAATCAGGCCCTCCTTCTAGCGCCAATCTGTTGAGTGGTGTTTTCACCCAATTGTGAAAGCACACTCTCCGGTAGGATCTGAGTCCCAAAATCCTCTGCTTGCAAAGAAATTATAACAGAATAATTTCTCCAAGGTTCCTGTTATGTTGGCTCTTTGTTTACCAATGATGTTGTTCAATTTAAATGCTGGGAATACCTTAGGGTTGCAAGTGGATGTTAACAAGGGGCACTATGGTTTATTTTAATTTGAATTTACAATGGACTCAAAGTGAATAAATCTAAGAACTGAATCTATTTCGATCTTGAGCTTTGATGGATTTTCAGTTATTTATTTGAATGACAGTAATTAAAATGCAAAAAATAAAATAAGGGTTGAAAATAAAAGAAATGCAAATGAAAATGAAACTAAACTACGTCCAGAGTGCGACCATCCTGATTGACAAAACCGAAGATAATGAGGTTTTTGCATGCAACCTAACCTATTGAACCTGCAAATTCGCACAATCCAGATAAGCTAGGTGCGGGTTTCTGGGGTTTTTAATGTAATTTCAGATTTAGACATTCGCATGAAGCAACCAAGAACACTTGCATTAAACTTCACCTAAAAGCCTAGAAATCTGAAAGGGAAAGATAAAACATTAAATCATGCATGCAAAAATGACTCCTTCTTTCTCATCAATGAGATGCCAACTCTCTGTATTTCTGTATTAAAATGATATATCAATTACAGTGACAGAATGTTCCAGGTTTAACAAATCCAGAACAAATGAAGGAAATTGCTCCAAGTGCAGGCCCAGAATGGCTTGCAGCCCTTGTCTCTGCAACTCTGCTAGCAACAATTTCCAACCCTCGTATCAATCTGTGCTTCTGATTTTATACTATCTGGCGCGGCTCTCGGTTTCTCCCTGCGTCGCTTCGTTTCATCTCCTAGAATGCATCATTTCGTATTCCCGCCTTTTCGTTACTTTCAATTCATGCTCGATGCCGAAACGTTCAAAATTTTTTGTTACATGTAACGCTTCTGCAACTCTGACACCTGTATGCCACGTGTTTCGCGCTTTCAACATGTTTCGTAATGGCCCCATGTAAATCATGATGTTTTTATGCATGCAGCTTGTTCCTCTGCCAGCACAGCGAAAATGAGACAGGTAGCGAAATCACGACGTTTTTTGGCCAACAGCCTTGTCTGCCATCACGCCCAGCGAAAACGTGACATGTCGCGAAATCGCGACGCTTTTCTTCTCCGTACGCCCTCGGCCGCAACCTGTCGTGATATCGCGACGTTTTTTCGCTTCGTGCTCTTTCGCTGCTTTCTGTCGCGATTTCGCGATGTTTTTTCACTTCGTGCTCTTTCGCTACTTTCTGTTGCGATTTCGCGACGTTTCTTCGCT
>JAQPPZ010006653.1:0-121263 GCA_028583015.1 Wollemia nobilis
CTACCCTAGCTGATATTTCCTGTAACTTGACTTTACATGCATTAAGACATCCTGAATTACCATCTGCACTTGTCCTATCCAAATTTTGTTGCAGGAACCTTAGTATTTTTCAGCCGAAGCAAGCTTAGTTCATCGTGGATGATCCTATTCAATGCGAGATGATTTCGTACCAATCCGAGATGATTTCAACTACAGTCTGCATTGGGGGCAATCACTACCCAAAGTTTGCATTTTTCTCTTTTCATCTCCTGTTCTATTCTGCAACTAGCTAGTTTATTTATTATTTTTTGCTATTCTACATCTTGGAGTTCACCCATGTAGTTTAATTGCATAATGAAATCATGATTAATTATTAAAACATTGTAATTTGCTTGCATTCCTATTTAGGATCATCTGTTAACATATTTATTGTCATTTTACATCTTTATCCTCTATTAGCATTGCCGTGTTTTTTGTATTTTGTCTATTTCTCTATTTGTAGGTCTCTAACGAATTCGTCTGATGAATTCGTCAGATCTCAGACGATCCTGCAGGTCGGAGACGATCCTGTCAAATTCCAGACAATCTGGACTGCTTCAAAAATTAGAATCTCCATCAGACATCCGGATTAGGTATGGCTCTATAATTTAGCTCTTTCTCTCTATTTCTGTTCATATTTGTCTACTGTATTTCATCTAGTCTGCATTTTCATAATAGATCAACTTAGATTCATTTGGCCAAACCTATGACTCGAATGTTTAAAGATAAAACTGAACACATTAAACACATTCCCAACCTAGGCATGGAAACTGCCATTCAAACATTTCCTGGTGAACCCACCATCTATCGAAAAATCACCATAATACACCTCCCCCGAGAGGTGGGACCTTCGCAAGGCCTCTTAGTCCGAGGTACTGCGCCATCCTTTTCACATCCCCCTTTCGGGCACGAATCCTATAGCCTTAAGGTAAGGGTGTGAAAAATTTGGTGCGATACATTTATATAAAATACATATCAAATGCTAATTAAACCTATAATGATGTCCCTTAATAGTGTATAAAAATGTACATTTTTGGGACTCATCATCCCCCCATGCCTAAAATGTGCCACGCCCTCGTGGCACCAAAAGCTGAAATTATCCCTCTCGTAGGCTGACCATGCCTAAATATTGTCATGTTCTCTTGACAACAGCCCTCGGGATAGTAATATATATATATCCTTTTTTATATTCTCTTTTTTTCTTTTTTTCAATGGCCTTCAACATCTTTATTTTTCATTCTTGTACTGCTGAGCGCTGCTATTTTTTTTTTTCAGCACTGCTGTATTTTTTTTCTTAGTACTATTTTTTTTTTGTTTAGCACTAAGTTTTTTCTCATTGAGTGCTGCTATTCTTCATCCATAGAGTGTTGTGGCACCAACAAAATTCAGAAACACATCCTGACTAATCATTGTAGACAAATAGTTAAATTGTGACCACACTATTTAGGGAAAATGACCATTGACTTTTTTTATATAAATGCTGGCATTTTCCAATGTTGCACATTGGTCATATTTAGTGAGCCCAAATTGGTTTAAAATAAGTGCAGTCACAAACTGCTACTTTTACCCACATCTGAAACGTATTTCACATCTCTAGAACCTCCTTTGTGGTATAGAGTAGCATCATTTATATGTGTTCACTCAAGCCGGTTGCCATTGTCATGAGGCGACAATGAAAAGGATGCCAAATTTATTCACGTAGATGCCATAGACTTTTTATTTTATTTATATATATATATATACAAGGCATGTTATGGGATATTTTGAAATACTATGGAGGCATCAGATGGTATTAGCATAGAAATGATTTTAAAATAAATATACACATAATTAACAGGAAAATCAGTACATACCTAGATGAATTTCGTAGAACCTGATGTATATGATGCTGGTGGTGTGAGACATCTTCACGTTGGTGCTTAGGGAGATTTTATTTATTTATTTAATTTTTTTTTGGCTTCCTTCTTACTTCACACCATTAATCGTTGTTGTTCTTCCTTCTTCTATTGGTGTGAATTTAACAACTTCAACATCGTAACCATTATTTACAATTTTTTATATTCTCTCCCACTTAAATTAGTGAGTTCCTTGTCGCTAGCAATAGGTCCCTCTGCGCAATAGGTCTACAACCCTTCAAACGTTAGGTCCCACACTAAAAAATAGGTACCCTCATCTAAGGGAGAAGAAAAATACTTATTGGTGCCTTCCTCTAGGTGGAAAAAGGCACTACTGTACTGGAATGATTATAGGCACTCTCTTCCTAGTGGGAAGCAAGTGCCTTCTCTACTTCGCTACTATCCTAATTGTAGGGCACAAAATGTCACATCTATTAGGCCTAGTTTAAGCTGGCTCCACCTACATATCATTTTCATGGTTGTGTCCTATGAAAATACATCTACAAAAACTAGAAAATAGGAATCATGGCTTGTACCTGAGGCCCTAGCTCTTAGGATGCCTTCAGATTGCACTCATCGATCATGATTACCTGCACACATGAAAGCAGTAAAATAAGAGTCATGAATCTGTTCCTATTAGGCCCTAGCTCTTAGGATTCCTGTAGCTTGCAATTCGATTCATTATTTCTTGCAAAGTAATAATAAAGCAATTTTTATGCTAAGCAGAACATGTTCTATGCATTTTTTTTTATTAGGAGGATTCGCATAGTTTTTTATTTTTTGATCAATGCACCTCTATTGTATGCCATCAAGGCACCTCGTCACTTATTCTTCTTTTTTTTCCTTTGTTCCATCAAACCACCCAAGTGCGGGAAATGGATCAAGGCACCCTAGATGTCAAGGTGCCTACTTGCTATGGAAGGCGCCTTCTTGCTATGGAAGGTGCCTTCAATGTATGGCACCTTCTTGATGTGGAAGGCACCTCCAATGTATGGCGCCTTCCTCATATGGAATGCGCCTCCAATGTGTATCATCTTCCTCATGCATAAGGCACCTCCATTGTATGGATTCTTCTTCATGTGGAAGGTGTCTTCTTGATGATCAAGGTGTCTTGGACTTTATCATTTTTTTCACGTATCCTTCCTTTTTTTTTCTCTCATTTTTTTCTCCTTTTTTTTTTTTATTTCTTTTTCTTTCTCTTTTTTTTTTCTTCTTCCTTTTTTTTTTAATGAATGATTGAACATTCATCCAAGCTACTAGTATGGTATGGGGTCTCCCCCATGCCGATGTCTAATCCACTCTCAAAAATGTGAGGTGATTGTTAATGGAGCTCGTTGACCATTACTCAAACATTGTCTTGGCACTCTTCCCTTGCACTTGGTGTAGCATCACTGACTTTGTTTATTATTCATGCTATAACAGTCACGCACCTTGCAGTAAAATTTTCCCCCAAATTCCACAAGCACCTTGGGCTGGAAGCCTTTCGCTTGATCATGTTTACTTAGCCTACCTTCAAGTGCCAATGTTCCCAAGGCAAAACTTTGCTAGCTTTCACCTGTTAGATTGGATTCTACACAATCATGTACACGAGACAGTTCGTATAGTGCTATTACAAACTCCATGTATAATTCTCAATTCACGAAATCTTCATAGACCCCTTATTTTTCTACTTCACACTTCACGTTGTCCTACAAAACATAAAAGAAAAATATAAACTAAAGACGTTAAAATAAAATTCTAACTAATTTTTTTTTTATTATTGTTTTTTTTTTCATCTTCTGATTACTTCTAGGCTCCTTGCTTGCTTTATTTAGCAACCGGTTGGAGATTTCTCATTTCCCTTCTGGACCAAAATGGTCCTAGGGAAATAGGATACTTTCTTCCAACAAGTAACAAAAATAAAACTTCTATTTTTTTATTTGTTGGTTTATTTAGCTACCGGTTGGAGATTTCTCATTTACCTTCTGGACCAAGCTGGTCCTTGGGAAAGAGGATACTCTCTTCCAAAAAGTAGCAAAATAAAACTCTATTTTTCTCTTAACTTGGAGCCTTTTCAGTAGAAGAAAAAAAAAAATAATATATATATATATATATATTTTAGACAATGTTTATTGTGTTGTTGGTGGCAATGATGAAGGTGGGGTCCCCCCCATGCCTATATTTAAACTAGTCTTTCAAAAATCATCTGCTTCATTATCAACTAGTTTAATACGTCATAGCATGAGAAGAGCATTTTATCCCCCTAGCCTCAAAAAACAAAACTTTTTCAACATAATGGTAAAACGTGCAGGCTAGGAAATGACTATTTGCAGCTGGCAACTTGGAGAAAACATGGCATGGCAGTATTTAAAAAAAATACATGCTAGTTTCTGATTCACCAGGTCGCCTTAAGCGCAAGTGAAGAGCATACTCCAAAACAAGATGTTATTTAAAAGTTTTGCTCTATCATTTTTCTTCTATTAATTTCATCATTAAAAAAACATTTACAAATACATTGCAAAAATTTCAAGCCTATAAAATTTTTTAATTTAAAACCAAGCTTCTAGAGGCACAATTTTTCAATGGTTTTGTATCGCTCCAAATTTTTCGCATCCTTACCTTCAGGCTATAGGATCCATGCCCAGAAGGGGGATGCAAGAAGGATGGGACAATACCTCGGACTGAGAGGCCCTTTGAAGGTCCCACCTCTCGGGGGAGGGGCATAAGGGTGAATTTTTTATGGATGGTGGGTTCACCATGAAACTTTTGAGTGGCAGTTTCCACACCTAGGTTGATAGTGGGTTTGATGTGTTCATTTTGTGCTTTAATAATTCAATTCCTAGGTTTGTCCAAGATGAATCTAAATTATTCTATATGCCAATGCTGATTTTTATGAATACAAAAAACATGAATAAATGCTAAACATAGAAAGTAGGTTAAATAAAATAGAACATACCTGATTCCAAATGTCTGATGAAGATTCTAAGTTTTTTAGCAATCCAAATCATCTCAAATCATATGTAATCATTTGGAATTGCATAGAATCATCTCAGATCTCAGTCGGTCATCTAAGATGAGATGAGATCATCTTCGATCTGATGAATTCATCAGAAACCTGCAATCACATAAAAAGATACAAAATACCAAAAAATATAACTACAAAAGCAAGGGGAAATGATAGAAACAACAATGGACTTGCCTGAATGATAAATCTAGATAGCAATTAAAAGGAAATGCATCAATTTGACAATTTATTTTGACTTTATCATGCATCTATACTAAATGAGGTGAACTCCAAGATGCATAAATATAATAACTAAGCTAATACATAAAGAAATGCAGAGAAATGACAAGAAAATGCAAACTCTTGGCTCTGATTACCCCCAATCTAGACTACAGTTGAGATCACCTCCAATCATACGAGATCATCGTCGATCTATGACAGGATCATTCGAAATCATCTGGAATCACCTACGATGATCCAGACTTGCTCCGACTGAAGAACAGTAAGATTCCTACAAGAAAACTTGAAATATGCAATGCAAACAAAAGTATGAAGGTGTTCTAAGGCACAAAGAACTAAATCTATAGGGAAATCCATCAGCTAGGGGGTTCAATGGGATAAACTAAGAAAGTCCTAGTTTATATAGGATTAGGGAGAGGTTAGGAGGTTGGAGATCATCCCAATTTGGGAGATCTCCAACGGGGGAGACTCTAACTACGCAGACACACTTTCTGTCCAGGTTAGAGAAGCTGTTAAAACATAAGCTAATTATGAAAATTTGGTTTTGGGATGAAATCATCTGGACATTCTGTTCTAGAAGAATTCATCAGATCTAGGATGATTTCATCTGATCTACGATGATATCATCCAATGGATAAAACAAATCCTAAAAATGGTGTGGAAAACAAGGGAAGCGAGTAACAAGCGGTTAACGAGAAGTTTGGGGTTAAAATTCAAATTTTTATCTTTTTAGTAAGGTTTAACTATGCCAATTTTAGGGTGCTACAGGTTTCTATGTAAAAACACTTCCCTAAAGATTTTCAAATGTCAGACCTGGGTTGTGCTATTTTTTTTATTTCTTGAAACCATTAAAAATATGAGGAAAACCCTTCAATGCTAGATTTTTCTAATTTTTCAACAACACGTTTTATTCCTACTTCTACACTTAATTTGCTACATTAGGTTCATTCCCACGTTTACCTGAGAAGCTAAAAATAATAAATAGTTACCTATGGGATTTAGATCTAACTATTTCGACAACTATTTTTGGCCTTATAAAAAGGCCCTTGGTGGACTCACACTTCTCAGGTAAAAATATCTACAAGTATTTTTAAATGGATTTTTATTTGACTTGTAAATCTTAACACTACAGTTTAGACACTCCCCGACAACGGTGCCAAAATGGTGAGTAGAAATTCATGTCCCGAAAAACATTCATTTCTCTTCCATAAATTATCAATCCGATAAGTCTGTAAACTTATGAGTGTCACGCACAGTATATGCCTACAGTTTTGGGGAATGAATTCCTTATGTACCTTATTTAGTTTTGTGGGGGATGTGTATGCATTTTTATTTCAGCCAAACTAAATAAACTAAGTGTAGAAAATTAATAAAATAAAACTAAAGTGCTAAAAGTAAATGTGCGGAAATAAAATGCAATAAACTAAACACACAACTAAATTAATTAAAGCAGGAAAGAAAGCAATAAACTAATCTACAGAAAACAAATACAAAAATAAATAGGGGAGGACTACTGCAGGGAGTGGGCCCAAGCTCCCGCAGTAGTCAGGCCAGCTAGATGCATAGAGCTTGCTCAAATAAGAGGAATTACACTCTTAATAAACTAAATAAAGAAGTAAAATGAATTAGCTCCTCTATAAAATTAATCATCCTTCCATCAGGGAAGACCTGTGCATTTATACAATGCACAACCTTCCCCTATTACAAATTTAGGCAAGTCTATTTCAGACTTGTAGTTACAGTAGATATGTTGTAAACATTTCAGCCAGATAATCCTAACAATCATGCACTAATAATAACAGTCACGCACTAATTTTATTTATAGGATAAATCAAGCATATTCTATTTTGATATCAGTAATAAATACATTCACGTGTTTTTCCATCTTAGTCGCCAATGCAAAATAGATTATTTTCCTGATTTGTCACATTGTCTGTTCACACACATTGATTTGCCAGATAATTACATTGTCTTGTTCACACACATCGATTCATCGGATAATTGTCTCTCTATTCTGTTTGTGAGAAAATAATCCTCACCTTGCAAAGTTTAACCAACCAATCACTTAATAATAGAGGTGCTTTATTTAGTTTAATAATAATGCACAAAATATCTCCCCCTTCTTCTTCATGTGATTTGGTAGCTATCCCAACTTGGTGCATATGACATGAATTCAATGGTCAACATGGTCCCACTTACCCGCTTGGTCAATCTTGCAAAGTATGGAGGCATGGAGGCACCTTATTCATGAGGAAGACGCCTACTTTTGTTGGGCACCTTCCTTTGAGAGGAAGGTGCCTACTTTTGTTGGGCGGCTTCCTTAAAGAGGAAGGTGCCTATTTCTGTTGGGTGCCTTCCTTGAAGAGGAAGGTGCCTAATTTTTTTTTAAACCTTCCTTTAAGAGGAAGGCACCTGCTCTCTTGCCTTAGTCTCTGTAAGTAGAATTATGTTAGGTCCAAGCGAATGTAGACTAGAAAACACCATATTATTAATAAAACCTATATTTATATACATTTCCCACTCAAAACACCAATAAAGTATAATACTATATTTTTTATCAATTATATGCATAGGTTATATAAAATATATCTCAAATGCTAATTAAACCAATAATGATGCCCCTTAATAATGTATAAAAATGTACATTTTTGGGACTCATCAACCAATAGAACTCAAATCTACCACTGTATTTGAAAGACAAATTTGTGGAAAATGGGATAGGCTCCTACATTATTTCAGAAAGGATTGGTCCTGGAGCATATTGCATCACATATTTGGATGGTGTTGAAGAGCCCTAACCTCTAAATATCATTCATTTGAAGGGATTTCATTTATAAAAATAAAAAATATTCAAATATGTCATAAAAATAAAAAATATTCAAATATGTCATAAAAGTAAAAAACATTCAAATATATCATAAAAATAAAAAACATTCAAATATGTCATAAAAATAAAAAACATTCAAATATGTCATAAAAATAAAAAACATTCAAATATATCCAAAAAATCAAAAACATTCAAATATATCAAAAAAATAACAAACATTCAAATATATCATAAAAATAAAAAACATGGTCACCGTCATCACAAAAAGAGCTCCAAAGGCATCTTAAAGCCCTTTGGTCAAATAAAATTCATCAAAAAGCTCCAAAGGCATCTTAAAGCCCTTTGGTCAAATCAAATCCATCAAAAAGCTCCAAAGGCATATTAAAGCCCTTTGGTCAAATCAAGCTCCAAAGGCATCTTAAAGCCCTTTGGTCAAATCAAATCCATCAAGAAGCTCCAAAGGCATCTTAAATCACTTTGGTCAAATCACATCATCAAAAATATCCAAAGGCATATTAAAACCCTTTGGTCAAATCACATCATAAAAAAAAAATCTCCAAAGGCATCTTAAAGCCCTTTGGTCAAAAATCAAAAATACAAAAATATTTACATCTTACATTGCATCCACATAGTTGCATTTCATTATAACATACACACCCATTGCATCCCCATATGTTATGATAACATTTTTACAAATGATGCCACAGTTTGTATCACAATCACAATATTCAAGTTCATCCTCATCCATGCATCCATGTGTGTAATTGTGTTTTTCAACACAACCATTTCATGTTGCTATAAGGAATATACTAAGGTTTCCTAGTCATTCAACCATATCTAGTGGTCTTATCAAATTTTGTAGAAATCCACCTTGATTAGTAGAGGGTAAGGTCTAGTTATGATAATACCTTGGATATTCAGGATCTCATCACTAATTGAATTACTAAAATCCTAGCTGGTACGAGGGAAAAATGAAAGCTGCAAAAGTGGTCTAGGTTACCTTAAGCGAAAAGGATTTTCCTTGTTTATCCCCTTGTGCGACCAATTTAAAGGTGCTAAGAATTGGTAAAAGTACAATATTTACCCTACACAATTAAATCCCTTGCTTTCATTAATAAAAGCAAAAATCCTAAAACAAAGAATAAATTCAAAATCCCAATTTTCAAAGTCATAGTTCACAAACAAAGAAAATAGTGATTATCATCACTACATAGGTCCCTTGATCAAGAAAAAAAATCAATAAAAATAAACAGTGATTATTATCACTAAGCATGAGCAAGTATCCTGAATGACATGAAGAAAATAAGGGAATGGAGTTTTAATCCCTAGAATTCTTAGCATTGCACAAAACTGGAAGGAGAATTCCTTATGCATGACGATATGTCTATCACAATTGCTTTTGGCATCTGTATAGACCAATGTTTGAATTTTGATGAGTTAGCTTAGGTAACCCGATACTACCTAGTGGTATAGTCCAACTAAGTTCAACATAAGGATGATACGAACACTTGAGAATCCTTGATATTAGCAATAGGCTGAAAGAATCCTTTATAACATTAGAGGAAATGTTTGGATTCTGTAACCACCAAAAAGGCTCACACCTAATGTATCCTATTGCAAGAATTAAAAAAACAAATACAATATGCATACAAGAACAATAAATTGATAATGAAATGATCAATAAAAGATGTTTTATTCCATTATATTTCAATACCAAACTCAAATTACAGGTACATCCCTCTTAGGGATAATCATCTTGATACATTTGTTACAATAGGAGGTATTTTTATTTCCCTCTCAAGGGTAGGTGTGATTTCAAAGTGCCCTTCAAGATGACATGAACTACTCTAGGGTGGAGTAGACCCTCTTCTTTGCATTGAGGAAGGAAATGAATGGTTGTAGCTCCTTTAAAACCTATTTCCTATGATCAAGAAACAACACAAGAATGTCAAAAGAATAGGAAGCCTCTCATGATGAGGCCCTTTAAAGAAAAATAGCATGAGAATAACATAATTACATAAAATCAAGAAAGTGCATAAACTATGCTAAACATGTGTAAATCCTATCAAGATTGATGGAAATATGTGAACAAGAAATACAACTAGCAATCTATGGAATCAATTGCTTGAAAAAAAGTACTATAACATGAAAAGAAACCATTAATGTTTAAACTACCATAATGAGGACAAGTTAGTAGAAACACTAATTATACTGGTCAGAAGTCTCTAAAATCCCAACTAAACCATTAAAATGCTAAATGTGATCTAATTAAGCATACTGTAAATGAAATAGTAAAGAGATCTTTCACTTGTTGCAAACCGCAACTCTGATGAGCGGTCTGCACTGTAAACCATGGTTGAAAGCCATGGTGAGCAACCAAGTGGTTTGCCCTCCAAATTCAAGGGTTGTGGGCTTGACCTCCTTATCCAATTGATGTTCAAGGGTCATCTTCAGTATCCTTTGATAGGTTTAGCGGTTGAATCATTGAATAGGGCCTCTATTTTCCTGAATTAGTGTTTCTTGGCTATCCTAGGTCCTTAGGGCATCCATGGCATAATTCGTCATGATGCTTGACAAATTGACAATGGTTATGTCAAAAAGGATCTCTCTATGCACTCAATTGAGTCCACAATTTGATAGGGCTTTGCTGCTCTAAACTCCAATACTTGCTTCATACAATATTTCGATAGTGCTTTACTATCAAAATGCTCTATATCTTCTCTCCATTTTGAAGGGGTACTTATAGGATGTCCCAAGGCTAGGGGTGGCTTCATGGATAAGCCAAGATAAATAAGGGGTGGTTAGGATAGTTGGATTGGAATCTTTCATCCTCTAACCACCTTCTTCTAGAATAAATGGTCATTCAAACCGATTTGGCTCAGATACAACTAAACTTCAGTTAATACCGTAGGTTACAACTATGGTCCAAACTATAAACCATAGGCCTTAGCTACGGTTCAGACTGTAGATCACCGATCTGGTCTACGGTTTAGACTGATTAGGCCAAGGAGCCCAACTTGAGTGGTTAGAACCACTGCTCTATCTTGGAGTCTATCCAATATCTTCTATATGGTCTTGTAGCATGTCCATATGAGTAGTCATCATCGACATGGTGTGTTTTAGGTGTCTACAGATACCCCTTTTGAGATGCATTATGAGATCGAACAACACTGAGAAAAAATATACCTCCTAAAATAATGTCGAAGATTCTATGATAATCATTACTTGGATCAACATTAGATGCCCCAGGTCCTGCAAAAGGATGCACATCTTGTAATCATTGCTTCTAACTCTTTGGAGGCTTAAACTTGAAAGAGTTTGCACTCATCATTAGACATTCGAGTAGCTTTGGTGCTACAATAGGAGTTAGGCCTATATAACTAAAAGGATGAGAGTTAAAAATAAATTATCATATTTTCTATTTTCCCCAAGAAAAGAGGTAAGCTTATGATAGTTGTTGACAATGATTCACAAGGATGAATGTAATTTTAATAAGATCAAGGGATCTATGATCTCAGGGATCTTCTACTAATTTTGATTATGATTTGATATTATGACTACCCCCTTAAGCAACAAGTCGATGAGGGTAATGACAATGATTGAAGCGACGAGGTCACTTGAACACTATGCATAATCTGAAATTTTTTATATTTGAGCATTTTAATGCCTTTGCTAGGCATAGTTCAGCTTCTAATTACAACTGTTAATAGTATTTTCACATTTCTATACCATGGAGCAATCAAGTTGCAATAGTCATCTTAGGGAATAAAAATGATACAAATCCAATTAGATTTGTATTTAATCAAGTTATCGATGATTTGTTGAAAATATGTCAGCAGAAATGACATGAAATTCTTTGTTCCCATGGATTAGTCCAACCTCGAAGGCCTTCTTAGAGATTGAAAAGAAGCATATCCGATCAACAATGGCAATTTTACCCCAAATATCCTTATGGTAATTTACTCATCTTGCTGAATTGTATGGATCACAAATCGTTGCAACCACCAAGTGTATAGGGTAAGTTACTAAATATGAGGTGTATTTTGTTTTTAATTATTTGATTGTTTTGTTAATTTTGATTTATTGATCGATCTTGGTTCTTTGAACATCACCAAATTTGCAATATTTATTGCTCTTTTTGAAATTTGATCTGTTAGGAGTCATTAATTTGTCATTTTAGACCTTCTCTTGATGGGGTTTGAGTGCATTTAATTCTAGATACAAACAACGAGTACGGTCTACAGTTGAAGTTTTAAAATTTTGGGAGCCATAGGTTGGACCCGCTGGTGAAAAACCCTAATTTCGGGACCGCAGGTGTCAACTGTGTTCCACTAAAATTAGGAGGACCTATAAATAGCCTTTCCTATTTGATTTTTTTTATTATTTTCTTGAAAGAAACTACAATTGTGAGAGCTCTAAGAGGTAGAAGACATTGCTTGATTCGAAACACTGTTGAAAACTCGACCAAACATCACACCATATACCTTGATGGTGGATCTTGGATAGCCATCATCTAGAAGAGGCCATAGAGCGGGCAAGGTAACTTGAAATTGAGTCCTCATAATAAATACCAACTAAAATAAACCACATTAATTAATTGGTTAACTAATTTCATTAAACAGTTGGTAATGAACCTCACATTAGATTAGGTTAGATTAGTTTTTAATTTTTTTGGTTAGTGAGGCTAGGAAGGGACCCAAAATGGGTATCCCTCCTAGACTGCAGCTGGTAGTTGTGGTTCCCAATTGTTAGATTGGGAACCGCAGCTATCAGCTATGGTTGGAATTCAAATTCCAACGGTCAAATTTTGACCACATGCGATGTTGGGATATGTAATGCAACATTGTATAAATTATTCTTAGACTAAAATATAGTCTAAAGAATAATATTTTAATTAGAATATAATTATATTTTATGTAAAATATTCCCACCTAATTAATAAATAAATTAAGGGTGCTAGGAATATTTAATTTCTTGGGAAAAATTTATTTCCCTTTTCTAGAAAATATTAGAAAGTACCTAATCGCTTTCTAATATTTGATAGATTGTGATAATATTATATTGTGATAAGATTTAGGGTTGTAGTAGAAAAACTTCTCTTTAAATAGGGGTGTTTTCTACTACATATGATCATATCTTGTCATATTGACTTGTGTTGTAGTTTATGTTGATGCATATTGTTGCATAACATTGAAGCATTCTTGTACTATTGAATCAATGAGTAATATAGTGAGCTTCATAGTGGATGTTTCCCTTCTTCATTTGAAGTAGGGTTTTACCACTCAATATTTGTGTTGTGGGTTTACCTCTTTTATGTGTGATTGATCTTGTGGAGCATTCTTCGATCTTAGGGAGACTTTGTTTGTCTCACATTTGGTATCAAAGCGGTTGGGATCTCCATCAAGTGTCTTCAATCCTTTGAGGTGAAAATACCTATTAAGGTATATTTTATTTTTTTTGCATGCATTTGATATTTGGGTATTTTATGTAAAGTTATTTTGCAAATATACCATTAGGGTTTATAGATTTATTATGTTTTTAGATCTAGTTGTTAGATCTTTTGCAAACAGTATATTCATTTTAAATCTATAATTTTTTTTTTGGTATTAAGCTTTTTCTGGAAAGGTTTTTGGAGCCAAACGGACCCCATGGTTGCTTTGAAAGACCCCAAAACCCCTATTTCCATATATAGTCATTTTTTTTATTATTTAAAAAAAAAACAGTCGGCTATATATATATATATAAATTAAAAAAAAAACAGTTTTGCTTTATAAAAAAAATAAATATTTTTGTTTTAAAAAAAAAAAAAAACAATTTTGCTTTATAAAAAAAATAGTTTTGTTTTTTTTTTTTTAAATAGTTTTGCTTTATATATAAAAAAAAACTGTTTTATTTTTTTGAAAAAGTTTTGCTTTATAAAAATCTTTAAACTTTTTCATGCCATTTTTTTTATTAATAAACTAAATTTTATTAATTTAATTGCATTTTTTAAGCAATTTTTTGTATTAAAAATTATTATTATTCTCCTTAAAATGCAATATTTTTTTGTCTCACATTAACAATGGTTTTTTGTGATTTTGCTTGTTTTGCAAGGTTATCCAAGTATGTTTTGGAGTATACAAGGCAATTTCGGATCAACTTTTTCACTATCTTCCCCTATTTTTATTAATTTCTTCTAATTTCTCTCCAGTATTTGCTTGAAGCATACTATAAATTAATGTAACTTATATCTCTCATTATGAAAGTAAAAAAGAATGAAAGTGAGAGTGAAAGAGAGAGAGAGAGAGAGAGAGAGTGTGTGTGTGTGTGTATTTGTGTTTTGCTTTGTGTCTCCACTATCTCTTGTTCATTACAGGTTATGTGAAGAATAATATTTATGTGTTAGGTGATGCTCCTCCTAAAGTGTGTTTAGCAACTAATGTTTCTCCTAGTAGCAAGCTTTGGCACTTAAAGTTAGGCCATACAAACTATAAAAATATTCAAATGATGAAGTCTAAAAATTTGGTTGAAGGCTTGCCTAACATTTCACCTATTCATGGTTTGTGTGAAACATGCATCTTAGGCAAGATGAGCAAACAAAATTTTGCAAAGGACAAGTCAACAAGGGCCACATAAATTCTTCAACTCATTCATACAAATATTATGGGTCCATTACATGTTATATCACTTGGTGGTGCATCCTATATTCTCACCTTTATAGATGATTATTCAAGAATGATCTTTGGGTATCTACTTAAGAATAAATCATATTGTTTTAAGACATTCAAGGAGTTCAAAGATTTGGTAGAAAATCAAAAGGGAGCAAATATCAAAATGATTAGAAGTGACAATAGAGGGGAGTACAATAGCAATGATTTAAATGAGTTTTGTTCTTTTCATGGGATCAAAAGGTAGTTTACTTGTCCATACACTCCTCAACAAAATGGTGTTGTAGAGAGGAAAAATAGGACAATAATGGAGATGGTAAGATGCATGCTTAGTGACCACTTACCTCAATTTGTTTGGGGTGAAGAAGCCAGTACAAAAATATACATTCTTAATAGGTGTCATTAAAAATCATTTGAGGGAAAGAATCCTTATGAGGTTTGGAATAGTAAGAAGCTGAATTTGTCACACTTAAGAGTGTTTGGATGTGATGCATTTTCATATATTCCTTTAGAAAAGAGGAAGAAATTGGACAAAAAGTCTCAAAAATGCATCTTTGTTGGCTATGATGCAGAACATAGGGGATACAGGTTATACTCACCTTCTTCACGCATTGTATTTGTTTCAAGAGATGTCAAATTCAATGAAGACCTTCTTGAGTTAGAAAAGGGTGGGCCTTGTGTCAAAAGGACCAAGTGGTTGGATAATTCTAGGGGTCCTAAAGAGTAGAATTCAGTTATCCAAAGGATAACTAGAAGTATGACCCTTAACATATCTCTTATAGCTAAGATAGAGAATGATCATGAGCCTACTTCTTACCAAGAAGCTTCACAATGCTCTTGTTGGGTTGATGCCATGAAGGTTGAGATGAATTCTCTTCTAAAGAATAAAACTTGGGATCTAGTGCCTTATCCTAATAAGAGAAATGTTATTGGGAACAAGTGGGTCTATAGAATCAAGTACAATTCTAATGAAGAGATAGAAAAGTATAAGGTTATATTGGTTGCTAAGGGTTATGCTCAAAAACATGGCATTGACTATGATGAAACCTTTGCACCAATTGCCAAAATGCCCACCATTCGGCTTCTCATTGATATTGCTGCTGCTCAAGGTTGGCAGATTTTTTAGCATGATGTGAAAAGTGTATTTCTAAATGGTGATTTGGATGTGGATATCTACATGAGTCAACCACAAGGATTTGTTATACAAGGTAAGGAAACACTTGTGTGTAAACTAAAGAAAACCTTATACGGTCTGAAGCAAGAACCTAGAGCATGGTACATGAATATTTTAGATTACTTCTTGTTTCTTGGTTTTGATAAATGCTATTCAGATATAGATCTCTATGTGCTTAGGAAGGATAACTTGGTCATTTTAATTGCTCTATTTTTTTATGACCTTGTTGTGACTGGAAATGAGAATGACACTATTTTTTATTTCATCTACAAATTAAAGTCAGAGTATGAAATGACTGACCTTTGTCTTCTACACTACTATCTTGGCATGCAAGTTTATCAGCATAAGGATTGTACCTTTTTTATTCAATCCAAGTATATTGGAGATATTATTAAAAGGTTTGATTTGAAGGATGGAAATCCTACTTCCATTCCTATTTCTACAGGGGTTAAATTGGAAGTAAGTTCAAAATCTCAGTTGGTTGATGCTACATTGTATAGGCAGCTCATTGGTAGTCTTCTTTATGTTACCATCACAAGGCCAAATATTGCTTTTGTAGTTGGTATGATGGCTAGGTTCATGCAAAAACCTTATATTGAGCACTTACAAGCTACCAAGAAGATTCTAAAGTACCTTTTAGGTACTAGATATTTGACACTCAAGTATTCTAGGCTTCCTTCCTTTGCTCTTTTTGACTATGTTGATTCTGATTTTGGAGGGGATAGAATAGACAGAAAGTCTACCACAACATATATTTTTAGTATTGGGTCTGCAACTATCTCTTGGTATTCCAAGAAGAAATATACAATTTCTCTTTCTACAATGGAAGCAGAGTATAAGGCTATGATAGTAGCTGCACAGGAAGTGGTTTGGCTTCGTACCCTCATGAAGGAAATTGGATTTGAGAAATTTGGTCCTTCACGTTTGCTCTTCGATAATCAATCAGCTATTGCCTTGGCTAAAAATCCTGTAATGCATCAAAGGAAAAAGCATGTTGAAATCCAAGCCCATTTTATCATAGAGAAGGTATTGGATGGGACTATTCAGTTGGAGTATTTCCCATCATCTTCTAATTCTATTGATTTGTTCACCAAATCTCTTCCCAAGGAGCAGTTTTGTAAGTTGAGGGACTCACTTGGTTTGATGAAGTTATCCTCAAGGGATAATGAAGTGTAGTTACACTTGTGTGATGACAACTTCATCCTTATGAGGTTTTTTGTGCTATATATATGAGTTGATATTTGGTGGTATAATTGCTTTTTGCATCTTTTTTGAACATGGTACTTTCTTGTTTGCCTTGTGCAACTTTTGTACATGTTACTTTGTATATGACATTGTGCAATTATGGTATATGATGTAATTGCTTTATGCGACTCTTTTACATGGTACTTTATTGTTGCCTTGTGTAACTTTGTACATGTTTTTTTATGTAGTTGGCATTATGCAATTGGTTTATCATGGTACTTTCTTGTTAGCATTTATGCTACTTTTGTACATGATATTTTATGGTTGGCTTTATGCAACCGGTGTGCACACTTTATTATTTTCATATACCTTATGCAACTCTTTTACATGGTATTTTTTTGTTAGCCTTATGCTACATTTATACATGGTACTTTAGAGTTTGCATTATCATGGTACTCCTTGTTTGCTTTATGCAACTTTGTACATGATATTTTTTTATCAACTATATAGCACGTGACTATAAGTATGGCTTGTCATATTTTTGTGATGACTTATAGTTCACTATTTGTTAGATCAGTTTTGTTATTATCTTTGGATATTCATATATGTTGTGGTGAATATATTTATGATGATGTATCTAACTGATCTTATGTTGAGCTTTTTGTAGCTTGCAGGTACTTTCGTTTGGGATTTTGCGGGCTTACTGAAGACACCCTTGTGATGTTTTCTTCTTGTTATTTGCAACCACTTGTGGTTGATGGATGGCTTTGTAAGCTGCTTGTATCTAAAGCTACTCTGTTGGGGGCTTGTAGTCTCATTTTGGCCCATTTTGTATTGGTGCCTTATTTTAGACCATTCTTGGTCATAGAAGCTCATTGTAACTATATTACTCATTTGATTCTCATCCTCGTTTGTATCTTTAGGGGGAGAATGTTTCTTTGTCTCATAATTCCTTTCCCCAATATTGCATTAAGGGGGAGTGTTGGAATATGTAATGCAACATTGTGTAAATTATTCTTAGACTAAAATATAAAGTCTAAAGAATAATATTTGAATTAGAATATAATTTTATATTATGTAAAATATTCTCATCCAAATAATAAATAAATTAAGAGTGATAGGAATATTTAATTTCTTGGGAAAAATTTATTTTCATTTTTTAGAAAATATTAGAAAGTAACTAATCACTTTCTAATATTTGATAGATGCCACTTATCACATATCTCAAAGATTATATTGTGATAAAATTAGAAAGTAACTAAAGCACTTTCTAATATTTAATATATTGTGATAATATTATATTGTGATAATATTTAGGGTTGTAGTAGAAAATATTCTCTTTAAATAGGGTTGTTTTCTACTACATATGATCATATCTTGTCATATTGACTTGTGTTGTAATTTATGTTGATGCATATTGTTGCATAACATTGAAGCATTCTTGTACTGTTGAATCATTGAGTAATATAGTGAGCTTCATAGTGGATGTTTCCCTTCTTCATTTGAAGTAGGGTTTTACCACTCAATATTTGTGTTGTGGTTTTACCTCTTTTATGTGTGATTAATCTTGTGGAGCATTCTTCGATCTTGGGGAGACTTTGCTTGTCTCACATGTGGACCATAGGGTTGACCCGCGGTTTGCTGAATTTAGAAAAATTTATCGAATTTTTATTTTTTAAAATTTTTAATAGGCAATTAATATTTTTTAATGCAATTCTGACTTTCCCAATTGATTTTTTTTATTTTTTTGAATGCTTTGTGACCTGTTTTTGGCTTTTTATCAGTTTTTAAATGTTTTTGACGTTTTTAAGGTCATTTTTTAAAATATTTTTTGCTTATTTTTAGTTAGATTTTCTCTTATATAATGCTTTTATTTTAGAGGTTGACCTCTAGAGCTTGCAAACCATACCTTCTGAATAATCTCTATAGACAACTCACTCCTAGAGATCAGATGTGGTTTGGATCTGTTGGCTTCAGCTACATTCTAGATCTACCCACTATTCGGGTAGATCAGGCTTACCTGACTGCATTGGCCTAGCGCTAGAATGCGTAGACCAACCCTTTTCACTTGCCCATGGGAGAGATGACCATCACTCTTGAGTACATCTATCAGATCTTTAGGATCCCTATTTATGGTGAGGCCATCACCTCTTCCTCCTCCTGGATTAAGGGGGTAGTCTTTGATGCTATCTTTGGTTATCAAAGCTAGGAGGATCAGTGCATGATCAACCATGGAGGAATCCATATCGGATACTAGTAGGTTCAACGCATCTTCTCCATGCGAGAGGTGATATTTATGCACCTGGTGGTGTAGATTGTTCTTCCAAACTCCTCAAGCATGAGGATTCCTTAGAACCTCCTAGCTAGTGTTAATAGAGTTACTCAGAGCTTCACTACCCAACCACTACTTCTATATTGTGGGAGCACATTGTTATGCCAGCTCTACTAGGAGCTATACCATATCACTATCCAGATCCATTGCGACATCAATTATAGCCTACTACTATAGATCTAGGGTTTGTAGCATATCAGGATAGAGCGTCCTATAGATCTACCCCTTGACATTTCTACTATCGATGATCAACATCAGTGCTATGTTGCATGCTAACCTCAAGAGGAGGAAGTATTATAGAGTAGGACTCATGCTGGTGATGTAGATCATTAGATTACATGATTTGTAGTGCTCAATCCAGATGACATTGAGTGACACTCCTACATGGATTGCCTGAACTGGACAGAGGCAGGTGCATGACTACGATAGGATCACTGAGATAGGTGGCTACTCAATCGTAAGGTTGATATTAGGGAGTACCAGTTATACTCTCGCATCCTACAATAGTTCAGCCTAGTGTAGGATATCCCAAAGATTCTATTTGTATACAGGTGTCTAGTCTTAGAGATGCACCTACCATGGATCTATCCTATGACACTTGGAGATGAGGCTAACGATTTATAGAATTCTAGAGATGACAGGGCTAGGACCACCCTTGCATATGACACATGGTGGTCCCTCTTATAGTGGTAGGTATTAGGACCTCTAAGTAGGGTGGATGACCAGGCATAGGTGAAGGTCGATCTAGACAAGCACAGGGTGCACCAACATACCGAGGGTATATGGGGCATAGAGGCCACCATAGAGGAGGATTCATAGGAAGAGTCTAAGGATGAGGCTAAGGGATTCAATGAGGGTGAGGTGCCTCCTAACAATGAGGTAGGACAACTCCTCACTTAGGTTGTAGACCTATAGAGTTAGGTTGGGAGGATATAGACTTAGAAGTTGTAGTAAGATACTTCCATCACACTTCTAGAGGTGAAGCTAGCTCACAGGGATAGGTAGCTAGAAGAGGCTTAGGAACATATCATGATTTTGATAGCATGGGCTACATTGATAGAGACTTAGGTTTATGAGCTCACTAGTGCACATGATGTGGCATTGGAACAATGGGGTGAGGCTATTGTAGAGCATGACTTGCTCAGGGTATAGAGGGGGGATCCTTCATCCTCCCATGCTATCATGGGACTTCCAACTGCACCATTATCAATGATACCAAGTTTTTGTGACCTAATGTCAAAGATCCAATGCTTGTAGGCCCTCATGGAGGAGGGTAATGATAGAAATATAGGCAGGTTTACCTACATAGACCATCTGGAGGGCTACATTAGGTTGATTTATGAGCATGTCTTAGAGGATTCACATGCTACAGGATCTCAAAGGACCAAGTCTGGGACTACAATATAGTCCATAGTGAGCTCCAGCCAATGGAATCATAGGATATATAGGACACATAGGTCCTCTAGCACACATGGAGGTAGCTCCCATACTAGGTCCAAGGAGATGGGTGTGATCTCTATTCATAGGTATAGCTGCATAGATATACTAGTATCTTGTGTGCTAGGCCTCTTTGGATTAGGTGGCACACAAGTCCCTCAACAGGGCACATAGTAGGAACCAGAGTTGACTACAAAGTAGGCTCTAGAGCACAGGATGAGGGAGGTAGTGAGAGCTTTAGTTCAGGAGGAGTAGGCCACAGCTAGAGCTCTATCAAATCTAGGCTACATTTTTGAATATGTATCATTTTTGGTGTAAGGTCTAGGACCTACACGATTGTAGCCTGTGGGTATTTTGTACTCCTGATGTACTATTTTGGACACATATATATGAGATTGATATTTTATGAATCATTATGTGTATTTGTGTCTTTTTAACTTTATGTATATGTTATGCACATGGATGAAATTATTATGTTAATTTGATGCTATATGATGTGATGTATGGATGACATGCACTAGATAGCTATTTAATTTATGATGATGATGATATGCAATGATCTAGATGCTTAGATGTGCGATGTATGATGGATGCATATGAATGTGATATTTTCTTAAATGCATATTTAATTTTTCTTTATTGCATGCATTTAATTTATGATGATGTCACGATATGCTAATGCAATGTATGTAGTGCATTATTTACATGATGGTAATCAAATGTACATGAACCTGTATGCTTTAATCACTTTAAAACATAAGGAATGAATGCAATTATATATTTATCAATCTAATGGACGACACCACAGAATTTATAAAAATAATGAATGTAATTAGAAATCCTCATAATAAGAATTTAATCAATTAATCACCCATATATGAAATGCGATGGTATGTGATGTTATGATGCAAATGATATAATGTGTCATTCTATTTTCCTTTGCAAATTTGAAAAATATGCACAATATAGTCAGTGGTCATCTAAATATTATTTCAAATATCCATCTGGTATCTATCCCATACCTTTGATTGTGCTTTATATAATGATGTATCATGGACTCAATACTTTACAATTTGATGATTTTATATGGTTTGCAATATTTGGTATTTTGTTGCTATTAGAGAAATTGTTGAGGTTTTCCATGAGACTCAAACACCCTAGTAGACTTATCAAAAGTTGTATACTAACTTACACTAGAATTCTAAAGTATGAGGCTTTTGCTAGGATAGGCCCTAACTGTTCATTATCCCCGTGTGTGCACATGATTATATTAAGATAAGACACGAGCGTTCCCCGATGTCAAATGAGATTATTTCAGCCCATTGCTAAGATAGGGCTTCCACAAATGTCTTATCCAATCTTAAGTTTAGATTTTAGTTAGACTAAGCCACTAGGCAATGTAGGACACTTAAAGCTAACTCTTACACATTCAAACACTGGTCTGCCCATGAGTGAGATGCAAGTGTATCAGACATATCATCATGTGTAAGGTGTAGTAGTGCCGACAATTCCAAGGATTCAAGCTCATTCCTTTCTATCCTTCAATTTTTGGGATACTTGCTCATATGTGGTGAAGCAAGGGATTCGATTCCATATTTGAATCTGAATTGTCTCTAGATATTCATTTGATCTCTCTTCGAACTGGATTTATGATCTTCATTTGATCTCCACTCAAACTTTGATTTATGATATTCATTTGATCTTTACTTTGAACTTGATTTGAGCCTATTTTCTAATCTTCATTTGATCTTCACTTTTAGGAATTTATATTTGATAATTTTCTTTAGAAAATTTCCTTTGGGGGATTTAACTTTGGAAAACTATTTTTGGTATATCAATTTAGGATATCGATATTATGATATCAATATGGGATATCAATCTCGGAATTCGATCTATGATATCAATCTAGGGTATCAATCTTGAGTATTGATGTGGGATATCACTTTGGGATATTTCTCATTTTATCGTAAGCAAGGGATTTTGAATAGGGAGCTAACCTATCCTTTTTCCAACTACCAACATTTACCATACTTTCCGCACAGAGGGATAAGCAAGAATAACTCTTTTCACCTCATGATACCCAGTCCTACTTCACAACTTTCATCTTCCCCTAGTCCTTGTTAGGATTGTTTAATTTGTTGATTAGTGATAGGATTCTAATATTCTAAGGGCTATACTAACTGAACCTCAACTACAAAAACAAAGTAAGCTTTCTACCAACTCTTGATAAGACCTTTAGGTATGGTTGAATGACAAAAAAACCCTAGTATATCTCCATAGGAAAAAAATAGGTTGTGTTTAAAAACACAATTACTCACAAGAAAGATGGATTTATGATAAATGCAGAGATGCATGATTTAAACACAAATGTGGTGTCATTTATGAGATAGAAAAACATAATACCTAATACTATGGAATGCAATGGATGATGGATGCCTATATGCAATGCAATAATGCAGTGGATGCATGTGTGAATGTAAAATAAAAATACAAAATTCAAATGCAAATGTTTTTGGATTTTATGATTTACCAATTTTTTTTTGGATTTCATTATTTTATAATTTTTATGATTTTTTAGCCTCATATCTAACCAAATATTGAGTACATGCCTCTCGAGCCTTTAGGAGTGGCCAAACGGTGTGGAAATGTCGTTGGAGCCTTTAGATTGACCAAGCAATTTTTTAGCAAAATCCTTGGAGTTTTTTAGGGTGACCGAGTGGCTTCAAGCAAACCCTTAGAGCATTTTATGTTTGACCAAAGGGTTTATGAGCATCTTTGGGACTTTTTGGGATGACCAAGTGATCTCTTAAGAATCCTTGGAGCTTTTGAGTTGACCAAGCAATTTTTTAAAAACTCTTGGTACATTTTGATTGACAAAACTACTCATAGACAAGCTTGGAGCCTTTTAATATGACTGAGCGATTATAAGCAAACCCTAGGGGCCTTTTACTAACATGACCAAGTATTTTTAGAAACCCTTGGAGCCTTTTGGGATTTGAACAAAGGGCTTATAGATGCCTTTGGAGATTTTTTATTGACCAAACTACTTATGCAAGTTTTTGGAGCCTTTTAGGTTGACCGAGAAATTATAAGAAAATCTTCAGAGCATTTTACTATACTCTTCAAGAATAAAATTCCTTAATATGGATGATGTTGAGAGGTTCAGGCTCTTCAAAACCTCCTAGTGATGTTAGGTGATAGGTACCCTAGACCAATATTTTTAGATATGATGTAGGGTCCTAGCCAATTAGCCATGAATTTGTCTTGCATATATAGTGGCAAATTAGAGTTCTATTGGTTCTCTTTCAAGGCAAGATCCCCACCTTCAAAGTCTCTCTAGTGGAATTTGATATTGTAAGCTCGTTTTAGTCACTCCTGATAAATGCAGAGATCATCCATGTGATTTTCATCAAGCAGTGTTAGTTGATCTAGTCAAGCTTACCTCACGATGTCATCATCGATGAACTCTTTCAATGCGACATGCAATGTTGGAATTTCCAATTCCAAGGGCATAATGGCCTCAACACCATATACTAGTGAGAATGACGTTTTCCCAGTGGGCATCCGAATACTAGTCCTATAAGCCCATAATGCAAGGGGAAGCTAAATATACCAATCTTTGTGGTTTTCTTGGACCATCTTTTTCAAGATGTCCACTACTATCTTATTTGAAGTTTCAACCTGCCCATTTTCTTGCGAATAGTATGGAGTCACAAAACTACGTTTGATTCTATATTTAGATGTCAAAGCTCTCATAGTTTTATTCTTGAAAGATGTTCCATTATCTGATATTATTTTGGATGGAATCCCAAAATGACTTATGATATGCTCCAGTATAAACTTTGCTATACAAGATTCAATTGTCATTGTTAAGGGTATTGCTTCCACCCACTTTGTGAAATAGTTAGTAGCCATGATTATAAATGTATGTTGGCCCGATGATGGAGGAGAGATCTTGCCTATAAGATCTAGTCCCCACTGAGAAAATGGACAAGCTGCTTGGATGGGCTATAAGGTTTGTGATGGCATGTACATAAGATTAGCATGATGCTGACATTTGATGCATTTCTTGACATACACATTGCACTCCTTCTCCATAGTGGGCCAATAGTAGCCCATTTGAAGTATACGCTTGATGATGGCCATACCGCTGAAATGGCCATTGTACATACCGTCATGAGCCAAAAAAATTGCCATGATGCCTCTTGGGGCTCTAAGCAATGAAGGAGAACTCCATCGTAACCTCATTGGTACAAGATATCTCCTATTAAGACATATTTAGCAACTTTTTGTTTAAATGTGTGCTTCATGGCACGCGAAAACCCCTATGGGATTACACCAAGCTTCAGGAAGTCATGGATTTGTGACATCCAATTTTTATAAGCCTCAACTTCAATTGTTAAGATGACTTGCTCCCCCTGTGTATTTAATTTTGCAAATGCAGACTAGGAAACAACCTTATGGTGAATGGTGGTACCACTCCCCATTAGACTCTGAGAGGTTAATTACCCCCAGGGTGCCTTCTTTAAAAAGTCTTCAGCTTTGTAGAACCATTTTACTTTTGGTTCTACACTGATCTTGTTGACTAACATTCTATTATCAAAGGCTTCGCATTTTGTAGTCGGGTGCAAAAGCGTTTTAACATGAATGATAGTGAAATTAGAAAATGGATTCTAAGGTATTAAGGATCCCAAATAGGCCATGGTGTCTAAAAACCTATTTGATGATGGAGGGATTGCCTCAATGTTATACCATTCTAATTTAGCCAGATATATAGAAAAAAGATCCTTGTAAGATTTCAATATGAGACATCGACATTGGAAGAGCCCCTTAACTTGATTTACTATAATCAAGGAGTCACCAAATATGTTTAATATTCATGGTGATGGTTGTGTGGAGGCCCAGTAGTAGGGCTTCATACTCAGCATTGTTGTTGGTGCATGGAAAGTGTAGTTTAAATGACAAGAGCATACGAGCTCCTTGCAGTGTGAAAAACACTATTCTTGCACCACCCCCTTGCTCACACTTTAAACTGTCAAAAAATAGAGTCATATCAACATTATTCTCTAGTTCTTTAGGTTCGAAAGCTTCAGATATGATGAAGACTGCATCTTCTAGAAGCTCTATGGTTAGAGGTCTACTATTTGATAGTGATGCCTTAGCTAATTGATTAGTTATGACTTGTCCTTTAATGGAATTCTGACTTATGAATTCTAGATTGAATTCTATCAGTAGCATGATCCATTTAATAGTACGCGTATTATGATACGTCTTACTCATCATGTACTACAAAGGATTTTTTTTGGATATAACATATGTTGTATGACTTAACATATAGTGTCACAATTTATTTGTAGCAAACACTACTAATAAATATAATCTTTCCACATATGCATACTCGAGCTCATAGCTCACCAAGGTTTGACTAATATAATATATGGCCTGCTCTTTACCTTGCATATTCTTTTGGGCTAACATGGTTCCCAGTGCAAAGTTAGTCATCGATATATATAGTAGAAAAGGTACCTCTGGCCTTGATGGAGCTAGAACTGGTGATGTCGCTAGGTATTGCTTTATTTCAGTGAAGGCTACTTCACAATCCTCATCCCAATTGAATGGGAACCCCTTATGTAGCAGTCGATTCATGGGTCAATATTTATCTGATAACTGAGTGATGAATCACTTTATCGATGCTACCTTGGTTTGAAGGCTTCTTAACTCTTTAGTATTGGTGGGAGGATGCATTTCCAAGATAGCCTTGACCTTCGTTGGGTCAAATTTGATGCCTCACTTAGATATGATGAATCCTATTAATTTTCTAGAAGTTATTCCAAATACGTAGTTCTTAGAATTCAGCCTGACATTATGCTCTATCAGGTGATCGAAGACCTTCCTTAAGACCTCTGCATGCTCTTCTTGTAGCAATGACTTGACCAATAAGTCATCGATATAATATTCTAGAATTTTATGCATATAGTCATGAAAAATGTATGTCATGGCCCACTGATATGTGGCACCAACATTTTTGAGGTAAAATGGCATAAATTTATAGCAAAACATTTCCCATGGCGTTATAAATGCAGTTTTATGTTGGTCTTCGAGTTTAATCCGAATTTTATTATAACCAAAAAAATTGTCCATTAAGGAGAGCATTTTGTGACCTGTAGTTGCATCTACGAGAGCATCAATATTGGGCAACATAAATGAATATTTGGGTGTTTCCTTATTTAGGTCTCTAAAATCTATGCAAATACGGATTCTTCCATCAAGTTTTCCCATGGGTACCATATTGGACACCCATTCTAGATAGTCAATGGAGATTACAAATTCTACATACAAAATATTTTGTAGCTCATCTTTCACCATTAAGGCTACTCTTGGATGTATAATTCTAATATTTTGCTTGATTGACTTCTTCATCATATCTAGCTAAAGGTTATGCATAACCAATTTTGGGTCTAGACCTGGAATATCCTTGTACGTCCAAGCAAACAGATTTGGTCTCTCTTTTAGTAGAGGGATGAGGGTGGCTCACTCATATGGAGTGAGACTCTCTCCAAATTTAACCTTCTTTGCATTGGTGGGATCATTACTGATATCCACCTCAAAAGTTTCCTTTACTGACATATGCGATCCCTCCTCAAGCTGATGAGGCATGTGAATCAAATGGATGTCATCAGTCGGGTTGATAGCTTTTGAAATGAAAGAATTTTTAGCATGATAGACATCGTATGCATATCCTAGCACAAAATGGAATGGTTGCAACATTTATTCATTAGGGAAGAAATCCTCAGGCTCAACGGGTGAATCAACACAATCCTAATCGATAACATCTTTGTTAAGATACAACGGTTTGGATGGATCTGCTAGATTGTAGAGTGGAGTGGTCAAATCAATGGATACCATGTTTATGGAATGGAATTGATCTCCAGGACCACATGGACCAACCTCTATATAATCAATGTAGTCCCATACCCATGAGCTAACTCTAATGGCACATGCACAAAGGGGTGTTCTCTATGAGGACTACAAACTATTGGATTCTCCCTATGCATTGGCTGTAAAATAGGATCATTTGGCTCATGGAGCTCCATGTAGGTTGGAAGAAGAGGATGAACCAACTGATAAATTTAATCCAAGTTTAACCGTCTTGCTCTCATATGAGGACCAACACGTAACTGATGATGGACCTCATCTATATGATGGTAATGCAAATAAGGAGGACCAAGGTAGACCCTTTCTAACTCATATTCTTCATCACTATCAGACAACTAGAACCCATCATTCGCTCCTACTCCTATGGGAACTCTAGCAAGTGTATCCCCATGAATATGACTTCTTGATTGCTATCATAACTATCTGGAAAAAATGGATAATTATACTGCAAGTGTGACATTGCCAAAAAATCAAGCTTTACTGCTTCCCTTGAATGATCAATGTTAACATGAATACGTTAAATTATGAGATTTAGGAGGTTGGTGCTAATCCTAATGAATAAGCCTAATGACATCCTTTTTATGTGGTGCAGTTGGAGGCTTCACCTTTACTACTTGAAACATCTTTTTTCTACTAGTTTTATTTTCTACATAAGGTTACCCTCTATTTTTTCTATGTTATTTTGGATGTGTCATGGTGATAGCCTCGGTGGTATTTTTATTTTGAAGGATTATGTCATGTGTCATGGGGACACCCTCAGTGGTATTTTGGTCTTGAGGGACTATGTCCTATTTTGTTCTTTTTTGGGCTCTTGGCTTCTATAGCTTGTTTGTAATCAGGTTTTGGGTCCCTGTTAAAACCCATGCGTAATATAATTTCTTTAATCGATCAAAAAAATATAATGGAAAATTGAGAGTATAAAATCCTCCACAAAAAGTTAATCTACCAACTGACCCACAAAAATAGCAGGTTCAAAATGCCAACCAAGACTTAGATATTTTCCAAAATCCATTACCAAACCATAGTAAAGAAGTTGTGAATCAACTAGATTATAAGACTGTATCTCATCCAATAGGTTATGTGGGAATTATTAGTAGTCACTTATCATTGCAACTTGAAAAATTCATTTATAACTACTCAATCCATTGTCATAATTGAATAAATTCAAGGAAAGAAACTATAATTCTTATCTCTTGAACATATAGAAAGTGAAAAAAAAACTAAGGTAAACATTATTTCCTATCATTCTAACAATTCAAAATATGAATCAGGACCAATTATACCCATCATGGATTCATTAGTTCCAGAGGGACCATGATGCAGGAGCATCCGGTGGTGAAGCTGCAATCTTGCATCACCCAAAATGTATTTTTTTCCTTAAGTACTAAAACTGTCGTGATATCGTGACGCTTTTTGAAGAAGGTCGCCAGCGGGCCAAACTATCGCGATATCATGACGCTTTTTGAAGAAGGTCACCAGCGGGCCAAACTGTCGCGATATCGTGACGCTTTTTCATGGAAAGGGCCAAGGCATGAAACTGTCACGAAATCGTGACATTTTTGAAGAAAAGCAGCTTCAGCGCCAAACGGTCGCGAAATCGTGACATTTTCAAAGGAATGCAGCTTCAGCGCAAAACGGTCATGAAATCACGACATTTTCAAAGGAATGCAGCTTCAGTGCCAAACGGTCATGAAATCGCGACAATTTCGGAGGAAAGCAGCTTCAGCACCTATCGGTCATGAAATCGCGATAGCTCCGAGGCAAAGTCACTTGAGCACCAAATGGTCGCGAAATCGCGACGCTTTCGGGAAGCAATATTTGAAAGCACAAGGACATCTTCGGAAAAATATTCTAAGGCACAAGAATGGTCACAAAATCGTGCCACCTTCAAAGGCAAGCTTAAAGGACATTGCAAAATCGTGACACCTTCGAAGACAAAGTTCAAAATATGTCGTGAAATCGTGACACTTATGGGAGGCAAGACTTTAAAGCATAAAGACATCGCAACACCTTCGAAGGTAGAGCTCAAAGATGTCGCGAAATCATGACACTTTCGGAAGAAAGGTTCTTAAACGCAAAGTGGTCGCAAAATCGTGACACTTCCAAGCCGAAGACTCAAGGGCGTGAAATGGTCGCGAAATCATGACATGTCACGGTTTCATGGCCCGAAACGAAGCAGCAAGTATGGAATGCAAAGATGTCATGAAATCGTGACATGTCGCAGTTTCGAGGCCCAAAGGAGGAAAGCGAGTAAGAAAGGCCTAGACGTCATGATTTTGTGACACGTCGTAGAATCATAGCCCCAAGGAGGAGAGAGAAGCCTAACGCCAAAAACATCACGATATCACGACCAAAGAGGAGAGAGAAAGTATTGGAGCAAAAACATCATGATATCACGACCAGAGCTCTCACGACGTTGACCAACCGACGATTGCAGAGACCAGTGTAGAGGGACACGTGGTGTGAAGTTATAGGTGGCCCGAGAGTATGGAGCGGTTACAGGGACTCTGGAAAGGGGATGTATGGCATCAAATTACAAGCGGCTGTGATGCATCCCTTTGAATGATGAATTGGCGAAAAGGATTGACAGGCGACCGCAACGCACTCCGCCACCCCAGACCATGATAATACGGGGCACCTGGCAGCATGTTGCAGGAGATCACAGGACATTCGTGTGAAGGGTTACAGGGAATCCTGCACTTGATGTAATGATGGAAAGAAGTTGGGGCCGGTGATATAAAAAGACCGCGCATGCATTGTATTGGGGACTCCTAGCCATTTATTTTGGAATTGTTGTGTATTCGAATTAAGACCTCTATTTAATGAAACTTGCTAGAATTTTGGCCTGTGCATTGTTGATCTCGGCACTCTTACTGTGTGTTTTTTATAGCCCTATACCAAGTGGTATCAGAGCAGGTTGGTTCTAAAAGTGCAAACCGATCGCCGAACAGAGAGGCAGTTTGCACTAGGATTGTGGTTGTGGGTTGCGAAGAAGAAGCATGATGCCTCCACGTAGAGACCGTGGTGGTATAAGGCACAGGCAAGCAAGAAGGGAGGAGGTCGATATAAGAGCCCTACAGAGGCAAGTTGAGGCCCTACAAGAGGAAATTCGAAGAGGAGTCGAGCCGAGAAGGGAAGAACCCAGCGAAGATGAAGTGTGGGAAGAAGAGGTTCCATCCGATGAAGAAGAGGCTTTGGATCCAACAGAGGCTAGGCTATATAGGGCCATCTCACAGATCGGGAAGAAGTCAAAATTTGACATCTCCACTTACTCGGGGAACCTCAACCCTGAGGAGTTGATAGACTGGATCAACGACATGGAGGAGTATTTTGAATACGAAGAGATATCAGATCCAAATCGGATCAGGTTCACGAAAACCAAGCTGAAAGGACATGCTAGCATCTGGTGGAAAGGAGTGTAGTTGGAAAGGAATAGGAGGGGAAAGGAAAGGATCACCAGGTGGGATAGGATGGTAGAGAAACTAAAGAGGCAGTTCATCCCTATAGATTATGAGCTGGACTTGTTAAAGAAAATGTAGAGTCTTCGATAAGCTAGTAAGACTGTCAAGGAATATACTGAAGAGTTCTATCAAATCTCAATCAGAACCGGCCATTCGGAGGCGAATAAGGAGAAGGTCGCACGTTACATCAATGGATTGTGAACCAGTATTCAAGAAGAGCTAGGGCTGGTTAGAATGAGCACAGTAGAGGATGCATATCAATTTGCATTAAAAGTGGAGGAGAAACTAAATAGGAGGTTTGATGGTAAGTAGAGAGGGAAGGACAGGGGTGGAAGAGCTGGTGGAAGAGGCAGTGGTGGAAGATACAAATATTTTGGGAAAATTGGTGAAGCTAGCAGTAGCCAAAAATAGAAAGAAGTGAAAGAGGAGGATGACCAATGCCCACGCAATCAGAACAACTACCCAAGAGGAAGAGGTAGGTCTGGGCGAGGGTTTGGCAAATGTGTCTTTCGAGGAACCTGCTTCAACTATGGATAAGAAGGACACAGGGCATACAACTGCCCGCAACATCAAGAGAGGCCAAATCAAAGACCTCAGGGTTAGGCCCAAGCTGCTATAGCAGATAAAGGTGTAGAGTCTGAGCACTCAGAGGAGGCAAAAAGAGGAGAAGTGATGATCATCAGAAGAGTCCTGTTAAATGAAGAGAAAAGGGGAGACCAAATGAATAGCCTGTTTCAAACAATATGCAAGTGCACAGGCAAGGTATGTAACATCATCATAGATAATGGAAGCACTGACAATTTGGTTTCTGAGGAAATGGTTGCCAAGCTACAGCTGGAGAGGAGAAAACACCCACACCCTTATTGGATTGCATGGTTGCAAAAGGACCATCGAGTGCTGGTCAGTGAGCATTGCATGGTGAAGTTCAATATTGGAACTTACCAAGATGAGGTTTTGTGTGACATCTTGCCTATGGATGCATGTCACCTACTACTTGGGAGACCATGGTAGTTTGACCGAAGTGCTATCCATGATGGTCGAGCCAACACATATTCTCTATCAAAGAATGGAGTTCGCCACAAGTTAAAACCCCTGAAGGAGGCGGATGAGAAAGTATGCAGCAGTGCATGAGTCTGTCTAGTTGATGGCAGAAGATTCTTGGAAGGCCTGAAGCCGGATCATATGTGCTATGCTATAATCCCTAGGGTTAGGGAAGAAGGATGCAAGGAAATTCTAGTGGAAGTCATGGGACTATTAGAAGAATTCCCAGATATCATTTCAGATAATGTTCCTGAAGGTTTACCGCCTGTTAGGAAGATCAGTCACCACATAGATTTGGTGCCTGGATCGAGCTTGCCAAACAAGGCTGCACATCGAATGATGCCTATGGAGACTGAGGAACTAAATCGACAAGTTTAGGATCTATTGAAGAAGGGACTGATTAGGGAGAGTCTTAGTCCATGTGTTGTACCAGCAGTATTAGCACCCAAGAAGGATGGAGAATGGAGGATGTGCACCGACTCTCGGGCAATCAACAAGATCACCATTAAATACAGGTTCCCACTGCCAAGGATGGATGATATCATGGACTTCTTGAGTGGAGCTGAGTACTTCACAAAAATTGACTTGAAAAGTGGGTACCATCAGATTCGCATTAGAGAAGGGGATGAGTGGAAGACATCCTTTAAAACCAGAGAGGGGCTGTATGAGTGGTTGGTTATGCCATTTGGATTAACCAATGCACCTAGTACCTTTATGAGGTTAATGAATGAGGTTCTAAAGAAATTTTTGGGCAAATTTTTTATTGTTTACTTGAATGATATACTGATTTTTAGTAGAACCTTAGAGGAGCACCTGATGCACATCAGGAATGTTTTTGAGAAACTACGGGAGGAGCAGTTACTGATCAATCTGAAGAAGTGCAACTTTTTGAAGGAGCTGGTATACCTGGGATTTGTTATATCAGCTAATGGTCTCAAAATGGACCCCAAAAAGGTGAAGGCTATCATAGAATGGCCTGTCCCAAGAAGTGTGACCGAGGTTAGATCATTTCATGGTCTGGCCAGTTTCTACAAAAAATTCATTAGAAACTTCAGCAGTATTTGTGCATCTCTTACAGAGATAATGAAGGGGAACAAGAAGGAATTCCAGTGGATGGTTGGAGAAAATAAAAGCTTTGCTATGCTGAAGAAGAAGGTCACTGAACAACCCATCTTAGCACTTCCAGATTTCAATAAGGTGTTTCAGGTAGACTGCGATGCGAGTGGCAGTGCGATAGGAGCCGTATTGAGCCAAGAGGGTAGGCCTATAGCTTATTTCAGTGAGAAGCTCAATGATGCCAGGAGAAATTATTTGATATATGATCAAGAGTTCTACGCCATAGTCCAAGCACTTAAGAAATGGAGGCATTATTTGTTGCCTAAGGAGTTTGTTCTCTATACCGACCATCAAGCGCTGCAGTATATTAACAATCAAGGAAAATTGAATCAGAGGCACCTAAAATGGGTAGAGTTCCTACAGAGCTATACCTTTGTGCTAAAGCATCAGAGTGGAAGATCCAATAGGGTGGTAGATGCACTGAGTAGGAGGCAATGTCTGATGCTATAAATGAAAGTGGAGGTTGTTGGGTTTGCTGAACTCAAGAACTTATACCCCTGAGCACCCCGATTTCGTAGAAGCTTGGAAAGCTCGCACTACTGCTCGTTGCGTTGGACAGGACTAAATGGTTGGATTACCTGATTCAAGATGGAATGTTGTTTAGGGGGAACCAGTTGTGCATTCCAAGGAGCTCAATGAGAGAGAACCTCATTAAAGAAAAGCACAGTGGGGGTTTAGCTGGACACTTCGGTCGTGACAAGACCATCTCACTGGTTAGTGAAAACTATTACTAGCCACAATTGCAGCAGGATGTGGCAAAGTTTGTGCAAAGTTACAGGATTTTCCAGATGGCAAAGGGTATGAGGTAGCCTACTGGTTTGTATCAATCGCTACCTATACCTGAAAGACTGTGGGAAGATATTAGTATGGATTTTGTGCTTGGTTTGCCTAGGACACATAGGGGGCATGATTCCATATTTGTGGTAGTGGATAGATTTTTGAAAATGGCACACTTTATCCCGTGCCAGAAGACTAGCGATGCGGTCCATGTAGCTGGTTTGTTCTTTAAGGAAGTGGTATGCCTTCATGGGCTGCCAAGAAGCATTATGTCGGACAGGGATACCAAGTTTGTAGGTTATTTCTAGAAGACCCTGTGGAAGAAACTGAATATGGAGTTAAAGTTTAGTTCTGCATACCACCCCCAAAAAGATGGCCAAACAGAGGTGGTTAATAGGATTTTGGGCAACCTACTGTGATGTTTGGTAGGGGACAATCCCAAGGGATGGGATCTAGTTCTGTTGCAAGCAGAATTTGCGTATAACAGCTCGATCAATAGGAGCAAAAATAAATCCCCATTCCAGATTATCTATGGGAGCAGCCCAAGAAACGCTTCAAAATTAAGAAGGATAGATCCGAGGGAGAAATGCAGTGCTAAAGCAGAAGACTTTGCTGAACACCTGAAGGGAGTGCATGAGGAAGTGACAAAACACATTGCCAAGATGAATGCTCAGTACAAGGCAAGGGCGGATCAAAAACGTAGAGCTAAGGAGTTCCAAGTAGGAGATTCTATCATGGTCCATCTGAGGAAGGAACGGTTTCCCTGCCAAGACCTACAACAAACTAAAAATGAAGAAATTTGGGCCATGTAAGATCATTGGCAAACGGGATTCGGGTAATGCCTACGAGGTGGAGTTACCAAGTGAACTTAAAATCTCCCCCATGTTTAACATCTCGGATTTGACCGAGTATCATGAAAGGGAAAGTAGTGAGATACCCAATCTAGATTTGTGGAGCATTCCAGCAGTCATTCCAGTTGCGGACGAGATAGAAGAAGTTCTAGATATGCGCGAGGGCCTAAGTACTCGAAACAAGAATTACTCTGAGTATCTAGTCAAATGGAAGGGCAGACCCATGGAAGATGCGACTTGGTTATCAAAGGTAGAGGTTGATCGCCTGGGTCTACCTCGAAAAGATCAGAAGTGAGGTCACTTCTCAAACTCACCCCGGGTGTCTGATGCAGGAGCATCCAGTGGCGAAGCTGCAATCTTGCATCACCCAAAATGTATTTTTTTCCTTAAGTACTAAAACTATCGTGATATCGCGACGCTTTTTGAAGAAGGTCGCCAGCGGGCCAAACTGTCACGATATCATGACACTTTTTGAAGAAGGTTGCCAGTGGGCCAAACTATCGCGATATCACGACGCTTTTTCATGGAAAGGGCCAAGGCGTGAAACTGTCACGAAATCATGATATTTTTGAAGAACAGCAGCTTCAGTGCCAAATGGTCGCAAAATTGTGACATTTTCAAAGGAATGCAGCTTCAGCACAAAACGGTCACGAAATCATGACATTTTCAAAGGAATGCAGCTTCAGCACCAAACGGTCATGAAATCGTGACAATTCTGGAGGAAAGCAGCTTCAGCGCCCAACGGTCACGAAATCATGACAGCTCCGAGGCAAAGTCACTTGAGCACCAAATGGTCACGAAATCGCGATGCTTTTGGGAAGCAAGATTTGAAAGCACAGGGACATCTTCGGCAAAATATTCTAAGGCACAAGAATGGTCACGAAATTGTGACACCTTCGAAGGCAAGCTTAAAGGACGTCATGAAATCACGACACCTTCGAAGACAAAGTTCAAAATATGTCATGAAATTGTGACACTTCTGGGAGGCAAGACTTGAAAGCATAAAGACATCGCAACACCTTCGAAGGCAGAGCTCAAAGACGTCGCGAAATCGTGACACTTTTGGAAGAAAGGTTCTTAAACGCAAAGTGGTCACGAAATCGTGACACTTTCGAGCCGAAGACTCAAGGGCGTGAAATGGTCGTGAAATCGTGACATGTCGCGGTTTCATGGCCCAAAATGAAGTAGCAAGTATGGAATGCAAAGATGTCATGAAATCGTGACATGTCACGATTTCGCGGCCCAAAGGAGGAAAGCGAGTAAGAAAGGCCTAGACGTCACGATTTCGTGACGTGTCGCAGAATCGTGGCCCCAAGGAGGAGAGAGAAGCCTAATGCCAAAAACGTCACGATATCATGACCAAAGAGGAGAGAGAAAGTATTGGAGCAAAAATGTCGTGATATCGCGACCAGAGCTCTCACGACATTGACCAGCCGGTGATTGCAGAGACCAGTGCAGAGGGACATGTGGCATGAAGTTACAAGTGGCCCGAGAGTATGGAGCGATTACAGGGACTCTGGCAAGGGGACGCATGGAATCAAATTACAAGTGGCTGTGACGCATCCCTTTGAATGATGAATTGGCGAAAGGATTGACAGGCGGCCGCAGTGCACTCTGCCACCCCAGACCATGATAATACGGGGCACCTGGCAGCATGTTGCAGGCGGTCACAGGACATTTGTGTGAAGGGTTACAGGGAATCCCGCACTTGATGTAATGATGGAAAGAAGTTGGGGCCGATGATATAAAAAGACCGCACATGCATTGTATTGGGGACTCTTGGCCATTTATTTTGGAATTGCTGTGTATTTGAATTAAGACCTCTGTTTAATGAAACTTGCTAGAATTTTGGCCTGTGCATTGTTTATATCGACACTCTTGCTGTGTGTTGTTTATAGCCCTATACCAGACCATTTACAAGAATGATAACAACATGTCCTTCACAATGACTTCTTCCCATAGAACAAACAACAAATGCTATATCACAACTTGTTCAAGACAATTTCTCTATTTCACTTTAGTCCAGCAATATTGTGGCTACAGTTGGAGCCATTGCTAGACAACAAGATCAAACCCAAAATTCTCAACCTCAATTACCTACAACTCAACCAAATGATGTAGATCAACCATATTTTGTTTTGAAACCACATTATAAGAGGAACAATGTAATTTGACCTCAATAGAAAGCTCCTTTTGATATTAGAGAGAAACTAGCTAATACGACAACTAGGATTTTCCTTCTTGACCTTCTCAGGACTTCATCATTTCATAGATAAGAATTAATGAATATAATGTACAACACCAACAATGTAGGGTTTAAGACCTCAAAGAGGAACTTAAGGATCTTAGGGGCTTAGGAAGGATTAGGATTCCAAAAATGCTAAAGGGGGCTAAGGAAACTCAAAAGTGTTAGGGAATCAGAAACTTTGAATACTCAGTAACTCAAGGATTGAGTCGTCAAAATGACTCCTCTTTATAATATTCCCTTAGACATGTTAGGGTTTTGATGACACAATTTGAGCGGTTGAGATTAAAATATGAGGAAGGGTGGAGATTAAATTTGGGCAAGTGGTATGGATTAAGGCAAATAGATGGCTAAGATTAAAACATGATGGATGGTTGGGATTAATTCACATATATATTAAATATATAAATATAATATATAACATATTAATATTTAAATGTATATTAAACAAATGTATATATATATACATATAATGGATAATTGTGGTGGGAGGTTACATATGGATGACAAGTGGCTAGATTTTGGTGTCTACGAAGAGAAAGATGCAAATTGTGATTCCTATAAAAATGAAAGGAAATTTTGTGATGCAAGCAATGATACTTGTAATTCAGACTTCATGACAAAGATAGAAGAACAAGTTACAAAAATAGATGTTACATGTTGTTGTGGGGATTTCATAATTACCTATTGTAAAATATGTCACGTCGAAGGGATATCAAGAATCACAACTAGTTCAAACATATTTTTCCTGATGTTCAGAAGTTACCATTTTTTTATATAGCTAAATTTCCAAGAATAGTGAGGATAAAAATGAATTAGGGTTTTTACCTTATTTTCCTATTTTATACCCCTTTTTACCTCTTTTTCACTTTAAAATTCAAGTTTTGTAACAAATTTTGAGTTTTTTACAAAACTTGAAGGGGGTACCCTAGATAATAAAAATAAAAATAAAATTTGAATAATTTTTTGGTTTCTTTATAGTGTAACTCCCCTTACTGCTACAAATTTCTTTAATACATTTATTCTTCATAAATGTGCCAAAGAGGGGGCAAAATGTAGCCAAGGAATTTTGACACATTACAAAATTCCCACTTCCTAACCAATATGTTGTTACCCCCTAACAACGTACTTTCAACCCTCTAGCTCCCTGCCTCGATTTTTATGACAGATAAAAATAGTCTTTACCCATCTTCCCCTTTTTTAGGAAATTTGGACGGTCCTAAAAAAAACCAAAACAAAAAACCCTTCCAAAAAAAAATCCAAAAAAAACAAAAAAAATCGCCGCCTAATTTAGCCCCCGGCCCCGAACCCAACCAATTGGAAAACCCAACTTTGGCACCTCCCATTTTTATTGACCTACCCTAGATTATAAATTCTCCAGACTCCCCCTAGATAGACCTTATGGTGATTTTGTAGGAAAAACATAAGTGGAGAAGAAGATTTCTTGTATTTTGTTGCAGGTTTTAGTGGAGGCTTTGACATCATATCATCATTCTAAGATCTATCAGAGATATCAATGAGTATTATGGATTCAAATATTTTTGTCCTTAGCATAAACTTATATTTTTGCAATGTTTTTACAAATTCGGACCCGTTCAAATTTATCGTAAGTCCAAAAATGTTCTGATTATTGTAGTTTGTAGATATAGCTGTTGCAGGTTTTTAGATCCATCCTAATTTGTAGCTGATGTCCAAAAACATCCAGGTCTGAGCTAATGGTAATATTGTGATCTAAATTTTTATAAGATCGACTAATGTTTACATTTTAGCTTTCATAAAACTTGTTATTTTACTGTATGCATTGCTATTACTACTATTTATTTCATTTAAATTATATGTTTTGCATTAGATCAACAAATCCATTAATTTATTATGATTTTCTAAAATAATCGAGGGGATCTAACTATCATATACCACGATATATTGTGGCCTATGCAGATCCCCCATCCCTAATCATAAATTTTAGTGTTATATTATGAAATTGTAGGTTTTGAACAAATTTAAAAAAATACGAATTCATCCTGAAAAATTCAAACTAATCCAAATTCATTATTTTTTGATAGATAAGAAACTATAGCATTAATACCGGGTTTTATAGGTTGACCCAAAACCTTTTACAAAAATCAGCCCAAGGTTGTTGATGAACATGTCCTTACTAAGGATCCTATATATGTAAAATCTACATGCCGCCAAAGCCATTACATTTGGTAAGGAACATAGCTTGTTATCAAAAAAAGACTTCCCATCCAACATTTTGGGTATACGCTAAGAAAACAAACCTGCATCATAATTACAAAAAAAATAAACAGACACAGATCCCTTCCTTGAAACAGTGGAGAAACAAAAAGCTGCAGACACACATAGCAGAGTACTGAAAAAAACTCCCACAAGCTCCGTATTGATAGTTACTCTTAAAAATTCTTTGGTAATTGCTTTCTTTCGTATATGACATGCTTTGGGACCACATCCTATATTGGCCAATCAACATTGGAGAAGTGAACCTACTGGCTAGATTTATGGCAGTGGCTAACTGGTGGTCCACGTGGCTCTGGTTCAAAGTCTTATATTGTCATTTCTTTCCTGCCCTATGATTATCAACCAACCTCAAATTACTAAGATGACTAGGAGCCATGTTATCTGACATGTGACTGTCCCATTAGTCTTTGTGGTATTTCCAAGCAACATCCACCAAGACTGACAGCTCGGATAATTTTTATTGTGAGTCCATTTCAAAAAAGAGACGAGAATACTCATAGCCTTCAAACTTATAGTGCCTTTCCTATTGGTAAATTATACTATCATTCTTGGCATTCTTGCTTTCGAACTTATAGTGCCTTCCCTGGACACTGTGTTCCCATTTGAAAAGTCCATCACCATCAACACCCAAATTGGCTAGCTTATCAGTAACTTTGTTAGCTTCTCAAAAGACATTTTGGGCTTTTCTATCTTGTCTTCCCTGGAAAAGGATCCTAGCCTCTTCAAAAATTGTTTTAATCCTCCAAGGAGGTGTTTTCCAATTATTGAGGATATTTATAACATGCATAGAGTCTCCTTCTATGATCAAATTACCTTCTAAGTCTTGAGTCATTTGAAGGCCTCTCCACATAGCTCTAGCTTCAGCTTTGTTGTTTGTCCTTGTTCCCAAATATTCAAAAAATGTAAGCATCATATTTCCATTATGATCTTGCACAATGCCACCAACACCTACTTTTTCAGGATTTTCATTAGCCGCTCCATAAAAATTAATCTTAAACCAACCCATAGGAGGTGGGGACCACTTAACATTGGCTCTGGGGTTGACTACCCTAGGCACAGACTCATCTAACAAGGTTAATCTTAAATATTGAGTAATCGTGGTCTCCTATAGATGAGGTTTACGACTATAAAAAAGGATAAGGTTCACATTCTCATTGGCAAAGGATAGGATCTTGGCAATGATAGTTTGATGATCATAGATAGACTCATTAAAGACTCTATGGTTCCTTTCTAACCACATCTGCCAAAGATAGTGATTAAGACAAATTTTCCACGTGTATCTAAGTCTTTGGCTTGAAAAGGGGTAAGGCAACTGGATGAACAAATCAAGTACGATGGTTGGTTTAACCCAAGAAATATTGAAGGCCTAAAAAACCCCACTTAGGATAGTCAAGGAAAAAGGGCACTCAAGGAAAATGTGATAAATGGTCTCCCAATTAGCCCTACATAGATAACAATGATTAGTGATACAAATAACTTTACACATCATATTATCAATGGTTAGAATTATTCCTTGGATAACCAGCCATGAAAAGACTACAATTTTTGGAATTAAATTTTTTATCCAAACTAAGTCCTTTTGAAGGACAAAATCCTCGTCATCAAGCAGAAGCTTGTAATCTGATTTAACAATGAACTGCCCATTTTTCGTAGGAGCCTAGGTCACTTGATCTTCCTTGGGTCTCATGGGGATAAACTGTTGCTCGAGAATGTTACAAATATCATTTTATTTCGCTTGAAATTCCTGAATCCTTATTTGTTTCCACTTCATTCTACCTTTGTCCTCAACCATATAATCGGAGACTTTTCTACCAATGAGTTATTTCGTGATATCTTGAATTTATACTAATTTAGGATATTGTGTTAGTGGTTCATCCTTAGCCCACCTCTCATTCCAAAAATTTATCCTCTCACCATTGTCTAAAACCAATATTAAACCTTTTTTGATTATTTCCTTACAATTGAGAATTGCTTTCCAAAAAGCAGAGCCTATGATTGGAACCGAGTCACTTAGAAATTCCATATTTTGAATATACTTTCATTTGATGATAGTTTTCCATTCATTTTATTCACCAAAATTGAGGCACCACATCTACTTAGCTAGTAAATCTAAATTCATATGAGCAATTCTCCTTAGACCTAAGCCCTCATTTTCCCTGGGTCTGCACACTTTGGTCCATCCTATAAGGTGTATCCTTTTTTTATCCTCTGATTCCAGTCCATAAAAATTCTTTTTGGAGTTTCTCAATTTTTGAGAAAACCTTCACAGGGGCTTTGAAAATGGAGAGGAAATATACTAGAATGCTCTTAAGAGAGGCCTTAGTGAGGGTCAGCTTTCCTGCTTGAGATAGAAGATGACATTTCCATCCAACAAGTTTTTTTTAAATTCTTTCAATAACTCTGTCCCACATTGACTCTCTCGGAGAACCAATGAAAAGAGGGAGACCAAGATATGAAGTGGGGAGTTTCGCTATATCACACCCTAAAATTTTTGCAATTCTTCCTTACCTCTGAATGGGGGTATTCAAGAAATATAACTTGCTTTTACTAAAATTAACTTTCTAACCAGCAACATCCTCGTAGAGTTGCAAGATGTATTTAATTATTTTGGCCTCAACCATTGATGCCTTAGTCAATAGAAGGGTACCATCAACGAATTGTTGGTGAGAAATAGCCCTAGTGAGATATGTTGCCTTGATTCTTGATATTAGCCTTGAACTATAAGCATTTTTTATGGTTCTACCTAAAGCTTCTGCCACAATGATGAATAACATGGGGCTGATAGGTCCCCTGCCGAATTCCTTCGTGACTTTGAAAGTAACTAGAAGTTGTTTCATTAATCAGAATCGAGAACCATGCTTTAGAAATGCATTCTTAGATCAAATATCCAAATTCATTCTGATAGATTAAGATCGATCTAAATTCATTCTAATAGATTCAAAATACCAGATAGCAAACATCCAAACCAATTAAGGATTTGAATCTTATCTTTATCAATTTTTTTGTACTTTAATTTTATATTTCTTTGTCTTAGAAAATATTTGCATAAAATAAAGAAAAATAAAACACAAAATAACATAGACTTAGTTATATTATACTTTGCATTTATCATACTAGTTGAAAAACTTAAAAGAAAAGATCAAAAATACAAAACCTAGTTGCATTATTTTTATATCAATTGCATTAGTTGAAAAACTCAAAAGAAAAGATCGAAAATATAGATTTAGTTGTACATCCATCATACTAGTTTTAAAAAACACAAAAGAGAAAAAATATAAACTTAGCTATATCATCTTTTTTACATCAATTGCATTTGTTAAAACCTCCAAAGAACAAAAAGATAAAAATAGGAATTTAGTTACATCATTTTGCATCTAGTACATTTAGTTAAAACCAAATACAAAACATGAAACAAAGGAAAATTAACATGATTAGCATAAAAATCATCTTTTGTTTTCCAATATCTACAAAATTATTGCATCATAGTTAGATTTACAAAGCTTTCTAGTTTTAATCTGTTTACTTTATTTTCATCAAAATTTGAAACGCATATAGCTAGGCAATAGTTGCATTTTATCCAGACCCTATATGTGTGCACATAAAAATAATACAACAAACATCCACCTTACCTAGGTGTGGAAACCACCATAGAAAGTATTTCTTGGTGAACCCTCACCCAATTCATTGACAAACACAAAGGAGAGCACAAATAAAGTTCTTCTCGTCTGAGGTGTATATACATCATTTTTCATCCCCCTTTTAGGTGTGGATCCATTAGCCTAAAAAAAGGGGGTACAAAAATTTTGGGTCTACAACCTCTATAGTTGTTTAAAGATTTTTAGACTCAATTTGTTGCCTTCATGGAATACCAAAATCTATTGTGTTAGATAGGGACCGTAATTTTATATATAATTTTTTATGGAAATAATTTAAGCTAAGGGAACTCAAATCAAAATGAGTTCATCCTATCACCCTCAGATTGATGGACAAGCAAATTTTTTTAACAAGTGCTTGGAAATATTCCTCCATTGCTTTGCATGAGAACATCCTACACAATGTGTTAAATGGCTTCTTTAGGTTGAATGGTGGTATATTACTTTATATCATACTACTACTAAGGTTACACCATTTGAATTAGTCTATGGTATTCCTCCATAAAAACACTCCTCATACATTCTAATAAGTTCCAAGGTTTAGGATATCAATTCCATTTCTAGCTAACACATTTCTATCCTCTGATAATTTAAGACAAATCTTAAATTGGCCTAGAATTGTAAGCATCAAAAAGCTAATACACATTATTCTAAGTGTATCTTCAAAGTGGAGGAAATGGTCTCTATTTGTATATATCACTACAAGTAATCATCACTCTAGCTCCATGAATTCTAGAACTTGCAACAAAATACTATGGTTCCTACCAAGTGTTACAATAGATCAATTTAATGGCCTACAAATTTTCCCTTCCAAACACTTCTAGGATCTATCTAGTGTTTGATATATCCTCCTTGAATAAGGTTGTTGAAAATAAGGTAAAGGTTCTATTGTAGTCAAAATTTTGAAGGTTATTAAGAGATCATGATATTTTAATGAACAATTCAAACCCTAAGCTATAATACAATAAAATATTTCAAAAGGTTACCATGGATTAATATTTTTTGAGGATTAACAAAACCTTCAAATTCTTAAGTCATACACTTTTAACAAATTTGTCATAATGATTGGTCATCATCCATAAAATGGCCTAAATTGCAAAAACACTAAAACTACCTTGCACCCTTAAGAAGTAAAATAATCCTTACAATTAAGCTTAAAGGATTCCCTATCCACATTTCCCTAAGTTTACAAGCTACTGGTCCGATTGGCTGAGAAATGGAAATAAAGCTAAACTAATTGATCGGTTGAAATACAAAAGACTACCACTGTTGGGCACTAAATTTCACCCAATTTTCACTCGATACTATGGTTGTCTATCTTTCTACTTTCTATCCAGGCTTGCACCCAATAGATGCAACTCAGAACTCAACATTGGATGGAGCAAAACAAAGATTTCTGATCCAACCTCTAGAGTAGGCTAGTTCCTTGTCAACTTAGCAATTTTTTGACATAATTATGCTCATTTAGGGTTTGGAGTTTAGGGTAAGAGAAGGTTAGGATTAGAGAGATGTGGATAATAGTGGATGGATAGGTTAACAACATTGCACTGCACTACCATAAAAAGCTCCCAAAAAACCATGCTAAGGACATATACTCAGATCAACATTTATCCCAAAATAGATTGTTTCATATATTAAAGCACAGTAGAGAAATGTTGTAGCAAGAAATTTTAGTATCCAGGGAATGATAATCCAAATAACAAAATTCACCAAAAATCTAGATTTCATAGAAATGTACTTTCCAATAACATAGAACAAACTCAAAGCATATTTCAATTACTTATAATAGCTAGTAATCCAAAATAGGCACAAACTAACCATATAAGTATTTATAGAAATGCAACTATGAAATCTGAACCTCTGACATCAAGCATGATAATGAAAACTTGAGGCGAAGATCAATTTATTGCTCCTTTCATTCAGCTCTTCAGGAATATTTACAATGGTATAGGAAAACACGTTAGAGCTGACTCTTAAAAATGAGGGTTTGACCTCTACTTATAGCTTTCTTATTACAATAATCAAGAAACAATACACATAATCTTGTTACAATAGTACAACAAAGATTTTAGTTGGCATTAGCTCATTGGTCCGTCCTCTAGGAAATTCGCTAAAAGAAAGTCTACCATGATAGCTCGGGATCTCTACAACTTGCTAATTGCTTAGTGGAACTGAAGCTCAGGCCATTAAAGATCACATGTTTTCATCGATCCTTCTTGGGAGTGAATTACCACCATAAATCTATAACCACCTCTAGTTTGATCTTCTTGGAAACCCTCGATGCTTCATCTTGTGACTAACTGTTACAATTCTGATACAACAATATCTTTGAAACAACCAAGATTTGGTAGCTTAAACCCACCATTGATCTTCTTCATCACATGATTCAGATTCAATATAGCACAAGCTAAATTTCATTCCACTTTAAAATTGATGACATCATATTTCTTATCAAAAACAATAGAATCTCCAATCTGAATATTTGAACCTTGAATCCGCTCTGGGATCTACTATATTCAACATTATATTCTTCAATCTGTATTATATTCTTCAATCTGGGTCCGAATCTAGTCACATACTTCTTCCATCATGAATTCGTGCTTTCATTACTCCATTGTCTTGTCTTATATTCATTCTAGAAAGGAAAGACTTGTTCATTTCCTGAATCACCAATCTACGCTTTTATGCTAATGTCGTCATCATCTCATTGAAACTTTTGTAGATTTGAAGGTAGCATTAATCCATAGTAAAAAACAAAAGGACCTTCTCGAAATCACCATTTCACACTTTTCCGTTGCTTACATCATCATCTCTTAGGAAATTTTGTGGATTTGAGATCTGTCTTGATTTTGGAGTTGGAGTGAAGTCACCCAGAATCGCTCCAAACATGAAAACTTAACTAACTGCTAAGCAAATTCATATCTTATGACCCGGTTCTGCTTCAAAGCATACTGTAAGGTTTGCGGAATGATGATTTTATCACTTAATAAAAATTATACAAAATTTTACTAAGTATGTGGCCATTTTGGGCCTACATTCTAGTGCCTCCTGGGTGGATTTTCTTGCAAATCCAATCGAATACAAAGTCTTATCCATTGGGCCTTAGGAGTCAAAAAAATACTTATCTTTGAAGATATGTTTTAAGGAATAATTTCCATACAAACACTACCCTCTAAAAGCTCAAATTCTACCTAGATGGTAAAGTTTCATATCGAAACCATGCAAAAAACATCATAGAACTCTCTTGTTCAACTAGAGACTATATCCATAATATTAGTAGTACTACTACCTTCAAAAACTATACATAAATCTACTTCCTTTATAAGGCTTCACTTCAAAAAATGCCTTCACAAAAATGCTGCGTCGTAGACTTCATGTCTTTATTGCTTATTTCTGACAATTGTCAAAGTAAAAACAAAAATACAAAACTTATGTATTAGAAACACAAAAACTATGTATATGTACAAATAGAAATGAAATAATTTAACTGTGGGCCCCTCTTGGGCTTGTAACTTCTCAATCCTATCCTCATTATTCTACAACCTCTTCATCATCATATTCTATAGCCTCTTCCTCATCATCTTCTCTTGGAACCTGTAGTCTCTGATTATCTTCACCGAAGGTGTTCCCAAATACTTGGACCATTGATTCCAAATATTGAAGAGCCTATTTCTAGGCTTTCTCACAGGGATTTGATGTCTATTTGAGCCTCTTATAAAAATATTGTAGTTCCCCAACATCCTCATAATTAGAAACATTCCCTCTAGTCACCATATCTTCCATGAGATCTCTTAAGCGGGTGTAACCCATAATTAATTTGGCAGCTTGTTCTTGGGATAGTGGCTCTTCCAATGAATCAATTTCATCTTCATCCTGTAAGTTATACTTGATGCTTTGTTGGGCTTCTTCCACATATAACAAGTTGTGATCCTCCTTCTAGAGTCCTTTGAAACCAACATGAACCATTTTCTCATTTATTTCAATAATGTGTTTAATTTGTCTTTCCATCCTATCAAACAATAGCTAGGCTCTCTGAACTACCCTATGCTTTTTCACCACTATTTTGGAGGCTATCCCAGCTAGATTCCATTCTCTATTAGAATTTGGTTTAGCAGCATCACTAAGCCTACTACCAACCAACCTATACATTTGTTCCACCGAAGTCACTATAGGTTGTAACTCTCTAGTGATTTGATCTAAATCCTTTTGAATTGTAGATAGAAATTGGCTAGCATCCTTTAGGTAGTCGATTATGAGTTGAAGACCTGAACATTTTTATTGAAATTTAGAAAGCAACTCCTGCTTTATCCTTTTCAAACTATCTTTGGAAAAACCTGAGGACTTGGCTTTCTCAATCTAAAGCTAATGTTTCAAATTTTGAATTTCTTTTACTTGATCCTCATTCAGCTTATTTTGTTCTTCTAACTGATATTTCAACTCATTAGCCTTTTGAAACCTTTCTATCCAACTCTTAGCCTCTTTCCTCAGAGCTTTCTCTATTTTATTTTGATCATTGAGGCTCTTCTTAAGTTTTTCAACTTGTTGTTCTAGCTTATCTATCTTATCTTTTGCTATATAGTCTTCACATAAAATATCTCTAAGTGATCCTTGGTCATACCTAACTCATATTTAGCAGGAAGCTTGTAAAAATCTTCTATGATTTCCTTCGCTCTATAATCTTGAGCAATCATTTCATTTTTAGGTTTGCTCACTTGTAGAATAAAAGACCTTGAAACCCTTTTCCTAGTGATAGGGTTAACATACATACTTTTTCTTGTCACAACCATCCTGTTGGAAGGCCTGGTAAGATTCTCTAACCAATAGTTATTTATTCTCTAAGTGGTTTCCTATTCTTTTGATACAACAACAGACCTTGAAACATCAGGAGCCAAAGAAGATAACAACATCAAAAACATAAGGGCAGACTAACTTGTTGTTGGTGGGGGTGGAGATACATTGATAATAGCCTTTGTTACAATGGTAGATTCTGTGACTACCGATGTTGTTGGTATAGGTAAATTCAGAGAAATAAGGAAAAAACTGATAGTAGAAGGGATGGATGAACTTGGAACATAGTGTCCCATGTATGGTGGTAATGAAATATACGAGGATGCAACAATGGTGGATATTAAAGTGGATATCTCAGAAGTGGAAGGTGGGTTTGGAGAAGGTTGTGACACAACAAAACTGACTGGTACCTCCATATCTACTAATGGGACGATGGAAGAACTGTGAGGTGGAGGAGGTAAATTTACCACATTTTCTTGACTAGAAATGGAGGGAAATCCTTTTGGGGATTCATGGAGATGAGAAGGATAAGAGGGATTAGAAACCATACCTTCACCTACAAATGTAGGGTGTTCTTGTTCAACTTCTATCTCAAGTTGTTGTTCTTTCTCAACTAACCCTTCTATATTAAAAACAACTACCTCTTAAGTAATTTCTTCCATACTCATTTTGTGCTTCTTGGAAACCTCTCTCTCCTCTATTTTTGGGGTTCTCTTAGTATTTTTACGAACTAATTGGAAAGCATCCATCTCATATTCAGAATCTTCCTTTGATAAATCTCCTTGCACTTCCCTAGGAAGTAATGATTGTTCAGTAATGGATTACGGTTTAGTTGATGTTGTGGGAGCAAAATAAAGTGGCCTGAACCTGAAACTCTTATCCTTCTTCCAACTAATATATTTGTCTTGAGGCTGCCCCCCTAGAGCTAAACATGAAGGCCTAGATATTGTTTCAATAATAGGGGTAATGACAACTTTTTCTTTAGAATACCTCATTTTGCTCATCATCCTAGCCCCTTTAGGGAATTTCTCCACTTTCTCAGAAGTAGGATTGAAGGTTTTCAATACTCTGGTGGTTTTTAAAGAATCTTTTTGATCTATAGAAGGCTAGAGAGATTCAGAATCACCCTAGGGATTTTCAACCATTAATACAATGTGCCTCACATCATTTAGCCTCCAAGTATCAATATTCTCATTATATCTTTTTGAAAACTCTTTATCAATTTTCATTCCAAATTTAGATTCATATTTTCCAATTTCAAACCTCATACGCCACCAATCCATAATCTTGGCATCCTCCCATGGTCACTTATAATCCTCCTCTTCTACTTCTTCTACAACTTCCATTTTAAGCATAATTTATTTTTTCTTTACTGACTTCGACTTGGAGGAGGTCCTACTTTTATTTGTAGCTTTTGCTTTAATCTTGTCAATCATATCCTTGGTAATCTGATGATCGGGCTTGTGGTTAGGATCAAAATCTTCAATATTCTCATAAAAATCCAAACATGGAGGTAACTAATCCATCTTGGAGATATTCCACTCTAAAAGAGTGGTCTCATCATTGTTTCTTCCCTATTAAAAATTAGCCTTGGGCATTTTCTCAAATTTTTAGGCCTTATCTCCATTCAGGGTTTTATTTCTTGTAGTGAAAATATCATCAAGATCATAACTCCACTTCCGAGGAATATAAAATAGACCTAACCTATCCAGGTATCATTCAATTTGCTAACTCTACCATTTATTAGTAATGGTGATATCTTTAGATACTAAAATGTGGTAAAATTGATTAATAATCCACAAGCAATGATCAAATTGACATCACATGGCCCCTTGGGCAGCCCTCAAAAGGCTCACAATGGTTCTAGCCACTCCAAAAAGGATTTTGGAGTCTATCGGACCAATTTTGGGAGGTTTTGGCCCAAAATTCACCACTTTCCCATCTTGGGATGGTGGTAGATTCCCATCGTCCCATCCTGGGATGGTGATGAGCCCTCATCCTAGGGTGGGATGGTGATGAGCCCTCAAATTTTGGCCAAATGGCACCTAAAAACTACCATTTGACCATCCAAACAGATCATGTGAGGTAGAGGACAGGGAATCCTTATGACATCCATATTGATGAGGGCCAAATCTAGATATTCTCTTCCACACCCTATGCATGCCTTCCATTTGACAAGTGGCACCTCCTGCCATGCATGCCCTTGCATACCTTTTTGCACATGAGCCTCTTTGGGCTATAAAATGGATACATGGTCCACACAAAATTAGAGAGAGTGGTTATAGGATATGCAATGAAGTGCTTTTGATATTTCCCCTCACCTTATTGCACCTTTTTGCCCTTGAAATCTCCCTTTTGCCAAGTAGGTTACCGAGTGACTTAAAGAAGGTAATCCGAGCATAACTTTTCCATCCAGGTGAATTTCTTCACCAAATTCAACAAAAACACACATTAGGCTATTTAGGAACATCTTAAAGTTGTTTGGTAATAAAAAGTGATCAGATCCAATTCATAAATCATATTCTCAAGGTAATGTGATCCTTAGGGAGCATGGAAAACAAGCATTAGACCCTACTAGGGGGGAAAGACATGATAAATCCATCCATATTTGAAATATGAGGATACACAAACCCCATGCAACAGAGCAACCAGATCATACTCATTAGGCAATTAGGCCAAATATTAATAGGCAACAACATACAGATCAACTCTAGTTGGCTCAATGACAAGTACATCAACAATAGGTGGACTCATAACGAGCACACCTACAAGAGTTGTATCAATGAAAGATACAAGAACAACAAAAGATACAACAAGAGCAACTACATAATGTAGTACCTGAAGTTGTGCTTACACCTAGCACCTATAGGATGCAAAAATGAGCAAGATGCCCAATATAATCTCAAAATTTTCCCCCTCGGCCATGCCAAACTCGCATTCAACATCAAAGGCCATTATCTAGTTATCATCAAAAGCCTCATACTCCTCAATAGTACCAAGATCAATACAAGGAGGAATCATATGAAGAGTCCCAATGGGAACATCAGGATCAAATAGATGCCTTACCTGAACCCAGTTATGATGAGGCACCTAATGATCATACTTATCATCCACCTCAAAATCAAAAGCAACCTCCTTCATCTAATAAAGGGTGACAATAGGATGATCATATTATGTTGTCAGGGCCATACAAAGTGCTAGCTTATCGGTTTAAGGCATTAGAAAATCTAGATCAAATTTTGGGTTATCAAAAACCCACACTAAAGCAACTTATTAATCAACCTATACATCCATCAGTGTCATCACCGACATACCCATCAAATTTCCAAATGCCCAAGCTTGAATATTTCAAAGATGATGAATATGTAGAAGAGCACGTGGCAAGTTTCATTCTTAAGTGCTCTCATATTCAAGATTATGATCCTTTGATGTTGAGAATATTCATTACAACATTATTTGGATATGCTTTAGAATTGTATAATCATCTACAACATCATAGCATAAACACCTTTGAGCAATTGGCCGATGCATTTTTGGGGCATTTTGCCTCTAGCGCTAAGAAAAGGACAAACTTGACTGACTTGTCTAGCCTTCATAAAATTGATGATCCAGTCATGGAGTATGGTAATAGATGGAGAAAGGTGATTTTAAAACTACCTTTCACCCTACCCACAATGGAACTCATCCGAATGTTTACTAGAAGCCATTCAAAGTATATTTTAGTTCTTTTACAATTACAAAGATATCAAACATTCAAGGAGGCCTTAGCAAAAGCCCAAATCATTGAAGACATCAAGGTCCACGAGGGTGATGTACAACTCCACAAAGGGGAATAGCCAAACAATAACATTAAAGGTGGTAACACGCAGCAAAATGTAGCCCCAATCAATCAAGTGGTTCTAAGCATCTTTGAACCCTTAAACCAATCTCCCCCACCGTAATTACCAGTGTAACCTAATTACCAGGCTTTTCCTCTATTTGCAAAAAACCACCTACAACAAAAGAAAAGACAATATACTCATTTATTAGAGCCCTTAGCATCAATATTCAATTTATTGTATGAGGCATGAGCAATCATACTTCCTGAGATCCATCCATTGAAACCTAACAAACGTAGATCAAAGGCACACAAGAAAGATATATACGGTGTTTACCATAGGCAAAGAGGTCATGATGTCCAGACATGTTATCCCTTTAGAGATTTAGTTTAGGATATGATCGAGAGGTAAGAGATTCTGGTGGTCAATCCTCTTGCTCCTAACAACCAACCGATAGGAGACTTCCAAGACCTCTAGCCCATACACAAAGTAAACACAACATCTACCAACCACTTTGAGCAACCCAAAGGTAGCATACCTTCCCCACCATCCACATCACAACCAATGAATCATAGTGAGAACTCTAACGATATCACACATTTATCACCTTCATTGAGTAGCACACACATTGGGGGTGTCTAAGGTATCGTGCCTTCCCCCTCGTAAAACACTCAAAATTCAAAAACAATTTAAAACACCACAAATCCAAACAAATCATAAAATGTCAAAATCCATAAACATTCAAAATAATAAAAATTTAAAAAATATTGCAAAACATTAAAACACAAAAATATTTTGCTCTGTATAGTTCGATGATGGCTCTACATCATCGGACTATATAGAGCCAATTCATAAATCATATTCTCAAGGTAATGTGATCCTTAGGGAGCATGGAAAACAAGCATTAGACCCTACTAGGGAGGAAAAAGACATGATAAACCCATCCATATTTCAAATATGAGGATACACAAACCCCATGCAATGGAGCAACCAGATCATACTCATTAGGCAATTAGGCCAAATATTAATAGACAACAACATACAGATCAACTCTAGTTGGCTCAATGACAAGTACATCAACAATAGGTGGACTCACAATGAGCACACCTACAAGAGTTGTATCAACAAAAGATACAAGAACAACAAAAGATACAACAAGAGCAATTACATAATGTAGTACCTAAATTTGTGCTTACACCTAGCACCTATAGGATGCAACAACGAGCAAGATGCCCAATACAATCTCAAAATCGTCCCCCTCAGCCATGCCAAACTCGCATTCAACATCAAAGGCCATTATCTAGTTATCATCAAAAGCCTCATACTCCTCAATAGTACCAAGATCAATACGAGGAGGAATCATATGAAGAGTCCCAATGGGAAAATCAAGATCAAATAGATGCCTTCCCTAAACCCAGTTATGATGAGGTACCTAATGATCATACTTATCATCCACCTCAACATCAAAAGCAACCTCCTTCATCTAATAAAGGGCGACAATAGGATGATCATATTATGTCGTCAGGGCCATACAAAGTGCTAGCCTATCGGTTGAAGGCATTAGAAAATCCAGATCAAATTTTGGGTTATCAAAAACCCACACTAAAGCAACTTATTAATCAACCTGTACATCCATCAGTGTCATCACCGACATACCCATCAAATTTCCATATGCCCAAGCTTGAAGATTTCAAAGATGATGAAGATGTAGAAGAGCATGTGGCAAGTTTCATTCTTAAGTGCTCTCATATTCAAGATTATGATCCTTTGATGTTGAGAATATTTATTACAACATTATCTGGAGATGCTTTAGAATGGTATAATCATCTACCATGTCATAGCATAAACACCTTTGAGAAATTGGCTGATGCATTTTTGGGGCATTTTGCCTCTAGCGCTAAGAAAAGGACAAACTTGACCGACTTGTCTAGCCTTCATAAACTTGATGATGAGCCATTCATGGAGTATGGTAATAGATGGATAAAGGTGATGTTAAAACTACCTTTCACCCTACCCACAATGGAACTCATCCGAATGTTTACTAGAAGCCATTCAAAGTAGATTTCAGTTCTTTTACAATTACAATGATATCAAACATTCAAGGAGGCCTTAGCAAAAGCCCAAATCATTGAGGACATCAAGGTCCAGGAGGGTGATGTACGACTCCACAAAGGGGAATAGCCAAACAATAACATTAAAGGTGGTAACATGCAGCAAAATGTAGCCCCAATCAATCAAGTGGTTCTAAGCATCTCTGAACCCTTAAACCAAGCTCCCCTACCGTAATTACCAGTGCAACCTAATTACCAGGCTCTGCCTCTATTCACAAAAAACCACCTACAACAAAAGCAAAGACAATATACTCATTTATCATAGCCCTTAGCATCAATATTCAATTGATTGTATGAGGCATGAGCAATCATGCTTCTCGAGATCCATCCATTGAAACCTAATAAACATAGATCAAAGGCACACAGGAAAGATCTATACGATGTTTACCATAGACAAAGAGGTCATGATGTCCAGACATGTTATCCCTTTAGAGATTTAGTTCAGGATATGATCAAGAGGCAAGAGATTCTGGTGGGAAATCCTCTTGCTCCTAACAACCAACCGATAGGAGACTTCCAAGACCTCTAGCCCATACACAAAGTAAACACAACATTTGCCAACCACTTTGAGCAACCCAAAGGTAGCATACCTTCCCCACCATCCACATCACAACCAATGAATCATAGTGAGAAATCTAATGATATCACACCTTTATCACCTTCATTGAGTAGCACACACATTGGGGGTGTCTAAGGTATCATGCCTTCCCCCTCGCAAAACACTCAAAATTCAAAAACAATTTAAAACACCACAAATCCAAACAAATCATAAAATGTCAAAATCCATAAACATTCAAAATAATCAAAATTTCAAAAATATTGCAAACATTAAAACACAAAAATATTTGGCGTGTACCCTGGCATACTTTAATTGCTTTGCATTAGGTATTGTTCAGCCATTATACTTGCATTAGGATAGGTCATGTTTAACATCGCATCAATCATAGTAAATGTTGGGGGTATACAAGGTTGCACCTTCCTCCTAAGAAAACAAAGTAAGCAAAGTTATAAAAGGCTCCAAGGGTATCTACATACCACTTGGTCAACCCATAGCACCCCTAGGCAGTCTATAACTGTCTAGGTGACCCCAAAAGGCTCCAAGGGTATCTACATACCACTTGGTCAACCCATAACATCCCTAGGTGGTCTATGACTATCTAGGTGACCCCAAAAGGCTCCTAGCAGGTTTTCACCGTCTAGGTCAAGTAAAAATGCTCTTGGACTATCTACAATCATCTAGGTCAACCCTAAAATCCCTAAAGGCATCCATAAGCCCTTTGGTCACAACCAAATGCCCCTAGGTAGTCATAGACACTTTTTAAGTGATGTTGAACGCCTAGGTCACCCAAAAGGCTCCTAGCAGGTTTTCACCATCTAGGTCAAGTAAAAATGCTCCTGGACTATCTACAATCATCTAGGTCAACCCTAAAATCCCTAAAGGCATCCATAATCCCTTTGGTCACAATCAAATGGCCCTAGGTAGTCATAGATACTTTTTAAGTGTTGTTGAATGCCTAGGTCACCCAAAAGGATCCTAGCAATTTTTCATCATCTAGGTCAAGTAAAAATGCTCTTGGACTATCTACGATCATCTAGGTCAACCCTAAAATCCCTAAAGGAATCCATAAGCCCTTTGGTCATAGCCAAATGCCCCTAGGCAATCGTAGACACTTTTTAAGTGATGTTGAACACCTAGGTCACCTAAAAGGCTCATAGCGGGTTTTCACCATCTAGGTCAAGTAAAAACACTCATGGACTATCTATAATCATCTAGGTCAACCCTAAAATCCCTAAAGGCATCCATAAGCCTTTGGTCACAACCAAATACCCCTAGGTAGTCGTAGACACTTTTTAAGTGTTGTTGAATGCCTAGGTCACCCAAAAGGCTCCTAGCAGGTTTTCATCGTCTAGGTCAAGTAAAAATGCTCCTAGACTATCTACGATCATCTAGGTCAACCCTAAAATCCCCAAAGGCATCCCTAAGCCCTTTGGTCACAACCAAATGCCCCTAGGTAGTCGTAGACACTTTTTAAGTGCTACTGAATGCCTAGGTCACCCAAAAGGCTCCTAGTAGGTTTTCACCATCTAGGTCAAGTAAAAATGCTCCTGGACTATCTACGATCATCTAGGTCAACCCTAAAAGCCCTAAAGGCATCCATAAGCCCTTTTTTCATAGCCAAATACCCCTAGGTAGTCGTACACACTTTTTTAGTGTTGCTGAACGCCTAGGTCACCCAAAAGGCCCCTAGAGGGTTTTCATCGTCTAGGTTAAGTAAAAATGCTCTTGGACTATCTATGATAATCTAGGTCAACCCTAAAATCCCTAAATATATCCATAAGCCCTTTGGTCATATCCAAATACCCCTAGGCAGTCGTAGACACTTTTTAAGTGCCACTGCATATCTAGGTCACCCAAAAGGCTCCTAGCAGGTTCTCACCGTCTAGGTCAAGTAAAAATGCTCCTAGACTATCTACGATCATCTAGGTCAACCCTAAAAGCCCTAAAGGTATCCATAAGCTCTTTGGTCATAACAAAATGCTCCTAGGTAGTCGTAGACACTTTTTAAGTGCTACTAAACACCTAGGTCACCCAAAAGGCTCCTAGCGGGTTTTCACTATCTAGGTCAATTAAAAATGCTCCTGGACTATCTACGATCATCTAAGTCAACCCTAAAATTCCTAAAGGCATCCATAATCCCTTTGGTCACAACCAAATACCCTTAGGTAGTCATAGACACTTTTTAAGTGCTGTTGAATGCCTAGGTCACCCAAAAGGCTCCTACCAGGTTTTCACCGTCTAGGTCAAGTAAAAATTCTCCTAGACTATCTACGATCATCTATGTCAACCATAAAATCCCCAAAGGTATCCCTAAGCTCTTTTGTCACAACAAAATTCCCCTAGGCAGTCGTAGACACTTTCTAAGTGTTGCTGAACACCTAGGTCACCCAAAAGGCTCCTAGCAAGTTTTCATCGTCTAGGTCAAGTAAAAATGCTCCTAGGCTACCTATGATCGTCTAGGTCAAACCTAAATGTCCTAATGGCCCCCAAATAAGCCCATTGGTCACATGTATATACAAATTAATAAAAAATTCAAAAACATCATCAAAACATAAAAATACAAAAACATTGCATCGCATTGCACTTTCATACATATATCAATCAAAATTTCAAAAAGAGAAAAAAAAAATATCATAAAAATTTTAAAATTTCAAAAAAAATATTGTGTTCCCATAAAGTTGCATACCATTGCATTATCATTTACCATTTGGCATAATCATCATTGACACTTTACATTTTTAAAGTGGCTCATACATTTCTAGCATTAAAATAGTACACTAAGTATAATGCACAATCAATGGTGTCAAGGTTATCACTCAGCTCATTCCATAGTTACTTATGATTTCCATCTACATTTCATACATTTCCATGGTTGTGTCCATTCCCTCCGCTTAGTCATTTGTTTTTAGAATGTCATTAAGGTTTTCGGTCACTTAGCCATATCTAGTTTCTTCTCAAATTTTGTAGAAGGCTAGTGAGATTTTTAGGAGGTAGAGTCTTGCTGAGATTGTGCCTTGTATACATCAAATCCCAACACATTTCACACTAAAAATCCAAGTTTATGAAAGGAAATATGAAACCCACAAAGTGGTCTAGGGTACCTTGAGTGAAAATTTTATCCTGCTCATCCCCTTGTGCGAATGATTCAAGAATGCTAAGAATTGGCAAAAGGGCAAGCTCTTCCCCACCCAATTCCCCAGATTACATAGTGGTTTTCACCACTATCAAAATTTCCAAACACCCTTGATCCCTAAAGTCGTAAGGATTTGTACTACATGTCCCTAAGAAGGATGGGTAGTCATCCCCAAGGCCTAAAATATCAATACCATTCCAAAGAAAAATTCCCAAACACCCTTGATCCCTAAAGTCATAAGGATTCATACTACACATCCCTGAGAAGGATGGGTAGTCATCCCCAAGGCCTAAAAGAGTAATGCCATTCACAAAAAAAAAAAAAATCCCACAAGCTCAACATTGAAATCAAAATTCAAAATCAAAATCCTCAAAAAGCAACAATCAAAAGAAACAATGGTTATTACCACTCCCCAAATCCCTTGCTCAAAGAAAATCAAATACAAAATAAACAGTGATTATCATCACTACATATGAGCAAGTATCCCTATAAAATTGAATAAAAGAAAGGTGCCTAAGCTTGAATCCCTAAAATTCTCAGCATTTGAAAAACCATTTAGGTGATCCTCATTACAATTTTGGTGGATAGCCTATCCGACAATGATGGTATCCTAAACACATGACAATATTTCTACCACATTAGCTTTGCATGTGTGTAGACCAATGTTTGCATATGGACAAGCTAGATTTTGGTCACCTATACTACCTAGTGGTCTAATCAAAATAAGTACAAAAATCTGGATTGTGGCATTCATAGAGTAATCCTCATTATAGATTTGGTGGATAGCCTACTTGTCAATGGCAGTATCTTTATGCATCTCGTAGGAATGAACTCACTTGCACATAGAGGGATATTGAGTATCTTGGTCATCCTAACAGATTCATACCTTGTCAAAAATTCTTGCACAGTTAGTATGCAACTTTTGATCAGTTTACTAGAGTGTTTGAGTCTCATGAAAACCTCATAGGCCTTCTATAACATGTATTTTATTCATTCCATTTTATCACATGTATGTCAGTTTCCATTTGCACAAATCCATTACATAGTCTCATGACAATATACCACATGAATTTATGAATTCTATACAGTCTATGGTGCTAACATAGTATGTCATATAGTGTTCATATTCCATCAATACACATCAATAGATCATCCATTTCATTATGCATACACACATTGCATAACATAAAATAAAATCATAGTAAAAAACATGCATCCATCAATGCATCCATATATCATAACACATAATGCATCTAACGCTCCAAATTATCATAATTGCAAATCAAGCAAACATTTTTGTAACATCCACTAGGGTATTATTGGTATCATACCTCCCCTAATCAGCAATCAAATAGTTAAGCAATCAACCTCAAAAATCCCCAAAGGTATCCATAAACCCTTTGGTCACCCAAAAGCCCCAAAGGTATCCATAAACCCTTTGGTCACCCAAAAGCCCCAAAGGTATCCATAAACTCTTTGGTCATCCAAAAGCTCCAATGGCATCCACTAAGACCATTGGTCATAATAACAATATGCTTAATCCAAATCAACAATGGATAACTTAATCAAGTTAATCATGTTCATCTTGTGAATCATTGCCAAAGACAGTCATGCACCCCCTTTTCTTGGGGTGATCAAAAGCAAATTCAAGAAAACCAATAAGCTTATCTCCTATTGCCATCAAGGCTAGGATTTGTTTTAAGCTTATCTCCTATTGCCATCAAGTCTAGGATTTAATTTAAGCTTATCTCCTATTACCATCAATGTTAGGATTTTATTTAAGTGTATCTCCTATTGCCATCAAGGCTAGGATTTGATGTAAGCTTATATCCTATTGCCATCAAGGCTAGGATTTGATTTAAGCTTATCTCCTAATTACCATCAAGGTTAGGCTAAAGCATAGACTTGAGCTCATCTTCCAACTACCACAAAGGCTAGGATTAGACTTAAGCTTGTTTGGCAATATGCCAAATAACACCAAAATCAAGTTCCTTAACTTGTCGAAGGAATTAATTCCAAGAGGCATACCCTTTCCATGGTTGGGTAATCCAGTGTTGACGAGGTATTCTTCTATGAAATCTCATCAAAACTCAACAATTCAAAAACAATTAAAACACAACAAAAACAACACAAAAGGCTAAATAAAGGGTTCAAAACCCACCAAAACAAGTCAAATATGATGGAATTCATTCAAGGTCAAGATGGAATGCAAAATTCTCATGGATGCATGGAAAAGTTACTACTTCACTCCCCAAGAAGGCCATTATGGCTAGACCGCCCCACAAGAAGGAGGTTTTCAACTCTTTTCTTCCATGAAATCTCCATAGCATCATCCAAATCCTTTCAAAAATGTACCCTTTTTCAATGAGAACAACTGAAGGAAACCTTAACAAACGTCATCTCGGTCAAGTGACTCATCAATTTTCTCACTGGTCATTCCCTCATCGACTCATCACTTGAGGGGGTAGTCATGCTTAACAAATTCATAATCAAAAATAAAAAATTAAACACTCAATCATGCAAGTTACGTTCATCCAATGAATATTTGACAAAGATAATCATGCCCCTTCTTGGGGTAGAAAACAAGCAAATATCTCAATTAAGCACATAACAGTGCAGATGAACCTACTTGTTTGTAACCTCAAAAGTTACCAAAATCCTTGGTTTTCTCTAACGCCTAGGGTTATAAGTCCCCTGAGCATACCTGGAAGATAAAGAGAAACCAAGACCAATGTATTTACTGAGTCAGAAGTTAGGATTCAAGAACACACACCCTTTTTATGATTGGGGCATCTAAAGTTGGTTAGGTTATCGAGTAACCTTAATCATTATACATTTTGGTCATCTATTTTTGCTCAGTGTTGTGCTGCACACAATGTATATCAAAAAGTGGCATCTATAGACACTAAAATGTGGTAAAAATTATTAAGCATCCACAAGAAATGATCAAATTGACATCACATGGCCCCTTGGGCAGCCCTCAGGAGGCTTACAGTGGTTCTAGCCACTCTAGAAAGGGTTTTGGAGGCTACCGACCCAATTTTGGGAGGTTTTGGCCCAAAATTCACCACTATCCCACCTTGGGATGGTGGTAGATTCCCATCATCCCACCCTGGGATGGTGGTGAGCCCTCGTCCCAGGGTGGGACAGTGGTGAAGTTTGACCCAAAAAAAGTTAAATTTTGGCCCAATGGCACCCAAAAACTGCCATTTGACCACCCAAACAGATCATGCGAGGTAGAGGATAGGTAATCCTTATGAAATCCATCTTGATGAGGGCCAAATTGGGATATTCTCTTCCACACCCTGTGCATGCCTTCCATTTGACAAGTGGCACCTCCTGCCATGCATGCCCTTGCATGCCTTTTTGCACATGAGCCTCTTTGGGCTATAAAATGGATACATGGTCCATATAAAATTATAGAGAGGAGTTCTAGGATATACAATGGAGTTTTTTTGATATTTCCCCTCACCTTATTGTACATTTTTGCCCTTGAAATCTCCCTTTTGCCAAGGAGGTTACCGGGTGACTTCAAGAAGGTAATCCAAGCATAAATTTTCCATCAGGGTGAATTTCTTCACCAAATTTGATTAAAACACACCTTAGGTTGTTTAGGAACATATGATAGTGGTTTTGTAACAAAAAGTGGCTGGATTTGGTGGGTATCCCCTCCTAGGGTGCCCCCTAAATAGTTGCAGTCACCATCGCCCCCAGGACGAGGGTAAATTATTAAACAATTTCATTACTATTTTTAATTGGTAATTTTTAATATTTTCTCATTATTCTACAGTTAAAATTTCAAGTTATTTGGAGTTAAAATGAAAGAGTTATAGCATTTTTAAGTTTTTGCAGGCTCGTAGGGCCCATCCGGGAACCCGAGTTTGATGCAGATGGATCCAGGCTCAAATTTGAAAATATGATCATATGGGTTGTCTTTAAATGACACTTTATGCATACTGACCATATTTCATGAGTTTTGGATAAGTACAAGTTCGATATGTTGTTGTATTCCTTTTCACAGGTTACAGGCGGGCGGTGCTAAATCTAGGGGTCTACTAATGTAATTTATGTTATTTTTTGGGTTATATCATCCCAAAACATCCTCTTTAACATATCTGAAAATTTTCAAGTCATTTGGATATTATTTGATGCATTTTTAATTCAAATTCCATTTTGCCCCTATGGGGATTGCATGTTTTCACCATAAACCCTTGCTATTTGACCTCTTTTTTCTTCCTTGTGTGCAATTTCAGGTCCTCATAAGGCTTTGGGAAGCAATATCATACATCAGATAACCTAGATACAATTAGTGGTAGAATTGGCTCGCCCACCTCGATTGTGGGTACACGGAGAAACATTGGATGTACACCCAGATTTCATGGAAGACTTGGTATTTGGGCACCCAATATTGTAATAATTGTATCAAATTTTGATCCCTAAAGGGTAATGTTGTATAACCTTGGATATTATCTAACAAATTAATGAGAAGAGACTTACTTTAATTCATTTCCTTTTGTTTGGCATTATTTCCTCTTCACATGCATGCTTCCTTTTTGATGCTCATGAGCGAGATGGGGTAGATACACATATTGTTTTACATTATTTGGTGCAACATGTTTCCATACTTCAATATCACTCAAGGTGTGGTGGGAAATCAAAGACTTCATTTTTCTCCCCAAACCATATTTCGAGTCAATGTACTTTGCTTGCCTCAAATATTCCAAGGCAAAGAGTCTCTCCATGACAAAGTGGGGCAAAAGAAAAAGTTTACCCATGAAATCATATAATCTGATTACCACAACTTCAGTTAAAAAATACCAATCCCCTTCCTCTACATATTTAGTCCTCAGAATATCTTTGGTCGGGGGTGACAATTTGGGGAAATTACCGTACATTATTTTGAGGGTCGGTCCAAGAAATTCCAAATTGAACCTATAGTGAGACTCACTTCTTAAATGGTTTGTCCAATTGTAAACTAGCATATGTTATTATTTATCAGTCTTATCCTTGAATAGAATCCATGACATTCTATCTTTAATAGTGACATAAAACATCCATACCAAGTTTGAGCAATGCCTAAAGCTAGGAGCGTTGGCGCCCCTCTTCATGCTTACTAATTGTTCATGTATTCTTTGGGTGAGAAAAATTGGTCAGTTGAAATAAATCACCTTTATCCCTTTATTTGCCTCCTCATTTTCATACATCCTTTCGTTAGAGATACAATATGAAGCAGAAATTTTCCAACCATGAACCTCTTCATTAGAGTCCAAACCCTCCATGTAGGCCAACATAGAGAACAAAATGGGGGTTACAACATTTTTGATAGAAATGGGGACTTTAGGAAATTCTTCTTGGGGTTTGTTTTTTAGTTGCTTATAAAACCAATGCCTAAATGACTCGTCGTCATTTGCCCACTTCTTTGTGGAATAAAACCCAGTTTGTTCAACAATTTTAAAGGGTTTTGGTGGTACTGGTGGTTCAGACCCTAAGGCAAAAAGCTCATGATAGAAAGAGGCAGTGATGCTAAAAAGGGTCTCACCCTCATGGGTTTTTATTGCCTTGGCCAGTGGGTCATAAAATTTAACTATTGTATCTATCAACTCAGGACATGGGTGAACAAAATCACAAATGTAAAAGGATAGATAAGAAAGGATGGAGCATCTACCTTCTACTGATAGAGCAATGTTCTTTTTTATCTATCATTCACACTCTTTCTTAGTCTTGTCTTTTCAGTGATGGTCATCTTCGTGTCTGCTATAGCCTTAGATTTATCAAGGTAAGACATCGACGTCCTTTCATCTAGAATTTTTAACTCTAGGACATCTTCTGTGGCCTCCGCGAGTGATTTCTTAGGAGCCATCTTGCAACAGTAGGACTTTATGCACTATAATAAGCGAGTAGAAATTCAGAATGTTGTTGCGCTTCTTAATAGCCTCGTGGTTACTAAATGAACCCTGTGCATGACTTAGTTACTTTTATCTCATGGAATATGTGTATCATATGCCATAAATGTAGTTGTTGCATGATATATTTTTTGGTACACTTCACCATCCTTCCATTATTTATTTGGTAGTGTTGGTTACAAATCTATCATGAGGAAAGGATTTGATGTTATTGTGCCCAGATTCACCCACCAGATTGAAAGACTGGAAGGAAATGCCAGATTCCTATGGGGTTTTAGTATTTTAGGATAAGAGTGTAGGGAAAGAGATAAAAGTGTGGAAAGAGAATCCAAATGTGATTGGAGTTGGGTGGGGGGAATAAGCAGCACGACAACGATCAATCACCACTACTAACAACATTCATATACAAAACACACATTGAAACTACAACTATCATTCATCCTATGTATCCTCTATCTATGCATTCCAGGAATACTTGATCATCAAATACCAGAGCCCAAATTTTAGTACAATAGTAAGCAATGATACAAGAAACATGAGGTAGAAATGACAAGGAGAGGTAGCATACAAGATAAAGGACAGTAAGCAGAGCCAAGTATATGCTTTGTATTAGAGGCAAACGTACAGCTACAATGGTTCCCTAGTAGTATATTCCCCTTCCACCCTTTTACAATGGAATTGCATGGCTATTTATAGCCTCAAGTTCCCCCTAATTATAATCATAGGCATAAAGCCCTGGGCCAGACAATAGCTGAAAAAAGCAGCCAAGGAGTTGTTGATGCTGACTTCTGTCAGGTAGGACTATACTTGCAGCATGGTCTCCCTGAAAGCTGTACAATTATGTGGTGGTGTGTCGGGTCAAACCTTTGGTCAGCATGAATGCAGGTAGCTGTGGTGGATGGAACTTTACATCAGCCCTAAATGATGGCAGCTGGCATAGATAAGGCATTCCATGCTTTTCCTTGTTCCCGTCATGTCTTGGCTTGAACCCTGAGGCTAGACACTTGTCAGATTCTGATGAGTGACGCGTCTGCCTTGAAAGGTAGTTTATCCAACTTCACCCAGGATCAGAGTTTTGTTGGGTTGCGCAGGTGGAAAATAGCATAGTTGGGGAGGCCTCCATGCCTTATTCAATTTTTGGGCTTGCTTGCCCAAATGCACACTGGTCAGAGGGCATAGCCCGACTTCGCTATGAAGTCGGGTTGCACACCGGCACTTTGTTGTCTTCTCTACTGTTCAGACTGCGCACCAAGAAGGGGGTGTACCCTGACTTCACTGCGAAGTTGGGTTGCACCCCAAAACTTAGCTAATTTTTTGCTAGATTGCTTTCCAAGTGTGCCCAAGAAAAAGGGTGCACCCTGACTTCACTGCGAAGTCGGGTTGCACCCTGACATTTAGTAAAATTTCACTCATTTCCTGTCTGTTGTGCACTTCGCATTCCCTACTGCACTCCAACTGGAGGACGCACCCTGACTTCACTGAGAAGTCGGGTTGCGCCCTGACACTTAGTCATTTTCAGGGAACACTTGCTGGAAACTTTACTAGGGGAAGTTCAAGGGGTAGAGGGAGGAATGAAACTGCAAGGAAGAGGGAGAAAGGGAGAGATGAAGAAAGGGAAAACAGGAGGAGGGAAGGAAAAGAGTAGCACACTTACAAAAACTAAAAATATGGGACCCCATGCAAAATGTGGCAACATTCCTGGCATCTCACGGGGTGTTGAGCTCACCTCGGCACAAAGAACCATGCCTTTATCCATTGGGTGTAGAGGAACTTCCTTCCCCTACTTTTTGCTTCTCTGACCACTTCCTTATGGGCAACTGTTCTTCTTCAGGATCACTTCCGGTAGTTGCTTCTTTGGTTTCTCCTTCTAAATCTGAGTGCTCTCCACTGTCAACCTCCCACTCGTGGATGCGTTAATATGTAGCCTTGCCTTGGTCCTAGACTATTTCTTGGAAGGGTTTGAGGTCGTTGACCTCTTTTAATGCTGCATGGAATGTAGCAATTGCATGCAGGTCGATGGTGTTGTATATTTTTCCCAACTCCTTAAGGGAGGAGTTGATTTTGTAGTATTTTGACACCATTTGGGTGACCTGAGCTTCCTGAATTGGCTCTGCCTAGCTATCAATTTTTGTTGTATCTACCTCAAAATATAGCCAATTCTATTTTACCTATTCAAGGGTCAGCAACTCACCATATTTGATGAAGCTTGAGCACCCGTGCTCGGACAGAGTGTGAAAGGGGGCCAGGAAAATGTTTCTTTCATGTTCTAGTGCGTCCAGCGTTCTTCTGGCAGCCCTTATCTTCTCTGTCTTCTTGAAGTAAATATGCAAGGTTACCCTTGCATCTGCCCACTCTGAGGCAAGTTGGGACATAGGAGAGAATTGGAGGCCTTTGCGCTCAAACTTCTCAAGTTTCATAGCTAGGTCTAGCCATTGCCTTGCCTGGTGTTCGGTCTCCTCTACCATAGGCTTTCCCTAGGCAAATATTTATTCGATCCTGGACATGAAATACAGGACTGATAAGGATTTAACAAGGTTGGGCTTGCAACCCTAGAATAGACTAGCCCACATATCCTTAACCTTGCTCCTCGAAAAGGCCATCGCTTGTGATGTTTTCTCTGCAAGCTGCAACTACGCCTGTTTTAGTGAATACTGAATCTGTGAAACCTACTCTAGCATCACTCGTCTTTCCTCTGACAGTTGCTCGACTATCTATTTCTATGCTATGGCCTCCTGCTGAGAGGCAACCAGCTAGTCCTTAAGCTCCTCTATCTCTTGCTATACAAACCTCAGCTACGTGGTGGTCCTAGCCAAGTCTTCCTCAAGCTGCCTTGTGTTCTTCTACAGCTGGAACAATGCTTCCTAGGTCTCAAGATGCTTGACGAGGAGATTATCTATCCTACGATGAATACCATGAATTTTGTATTCCTCGTTGATGTCATCAAATATTTTCTCCTTCCTTCGATGCTCGTAGTCTACCTCGGTCATCTCCCGGAGAGGCTTCTTTACTTTTAGGATTAATTTCTCAGTTGTCAGCACTCTCCTGTCTAGGTCAAACTTTGTGCGTTTTATCGGGGCAGCTATTTCTTCAGCTCTCCTTCGTTTCATGCCCTAGAGGAAGGAGACGAAGCATCTTGAGGATTTTACTACCAAAGGCAGGTCATCAACATTCTACAGTTCACCCATGAAGTCCATGGTTTCCAACATTGGATCCTGCTACGACATCTTACCTATAAATAGGGAAGCGAGAGGAATTCCAGAAGGGGTGGCCACTTCTAAGGGCAACCGGGGCCTAGGGGAAGAGGGCGGTTGAGTGGATGGCACTGGTAGGGTTTTGGATGGCTAGAGTGAAGAGTGTGGTGGTGAATGTGTAGCTTCAACACTGGCTATGGGTGAGGGTTCTAAGGTTTGGCTCAGTGACTAGAAGGCGTTAGGATCCTGAGCAAACTGGTCAAAGGAGTGTGCGCTGCTAGCGGGCTAGGTAGTTTGGGAAGAGGAAGACATGGCTATGGCTTGCCCTAATGAAATGGGAGAGGGGGATTTGGCAGGGCTGAATGGGACTTGGGAAAGAGGTGTAGTGGACATACCTACAGGTTTCATCTAAGCCAATGTTGGAGGGATTCTCGTAGCCTAAATGTCTGCTTCTGGTTTAGGGCTGTCCAAGGGGAATATTTTTGGCACTATTACCCCCGTCTGTGTCGTGGCTATCTACTATAGTGGCTCCTTAGGATGTTTGGCCCTTTCAACTCTCTTCCTCTTCTTTTCTTCTAGTGTTGTTGTTGGTCCAGAGGAAGGGGATAAGGATGGGGCAGCGGGCGTTGATGTTCCCATGATAAACTTGTACTTGGGTCTGGCTGGAAGGATGTCCATCGTAGTCGATCTACTAGCTAGTAGTGTAGACACCTTTTTTTCTTTAGGGGCCACCTTAGGGGTTGACTTCTCCAAATATTGCACCTTTTTGGGCACTACCTCGAAAGCTATGGGTTGCATCAGGCCCACTTGACTGCTCATCGGAGTCACGCTGGATGTCATCGGAGTTGACGATTGCTGAGATGAAGGCTGCCTTCTATATCTTTTCTTTGCACCTCGGGGAATGCAATTACGAAATTTGAAAGGCTACTAGGTGTTGACATTTTGATCATATAGAGCTAAAAACTCATCATAAATGGCCAGGTTCTTCCGATTGGATTTAATATGTTGCATTTGACACCTCATCTTCTAGAATTCAATGATTTTGTCCTTTTGCCAGTTGAGAGGCGCCACCTTGGTGAGGAATTTTTGAAGCCCACTGATTCCAACCGATGTTCCGAGTTTTGCTCTAGATCATACATCGCCTCATCGTAGTAGAACTCATGCCATGAAGGCCATGATTGCATCTGCTCTATGTGCCATTCTAGGTCTGTGCCTGTCCTGTTTCTTCTTTCCTACATGATCTCGGCTTGGGGACAGATGTGTGTGAATTTTCCCCTGACTCCAATGGGGTCATATTTCCAACGCTACGGTAGCATTATCAGGCCCATGTCGATGAGTTCTCACTCGAGGTAGGCGTGCTGTCCAATTTTGTCCCCGTACTCATTATTCCATAGGTATTTCTTCATGACTTCCATCGGGCGAGACGCCTTACAGTTGAACAACACCATGACCATACACAAAAATTTAAGGTTAAATTCATAGAACGAGCCTTTTCTGTACAAAATATCAGTCCATTCGTACATGGGTAGCGGCTCTCCTTTTTCATTTATTTTCTTCAAGTTAGGAACGTTCATCCGGTAGTGAATGTGATACAGGCACAACTATGCGAGGAAAGAGAAGAACCGAAAATCCGCTGACTGCTTCTATTGTAGTCTAACCAAACTTGAATGTATTGCATACACCAGCCAATCCGCCCAGTCGAAGAAAATAGGGTGCTTTCCACTCTTTTGCGTTGTAGAGTCATAAAATTCTCCGTGCAGGAGACATTCTGCCAGCGCCAGCTGGTACAGCCATACCACTTTGTCAGAGTCACAGCCGAGGACCCACGCTAGGATGATGTAGATATATTTATTTTCAAATTTTTCCAGGGATATGGGGCCAGTCAGCCACTGTCCGTCCACCAGCGAATTCTTCAGATCTGAGTCAAGGAATTCCCTCATTCTCCTTGTCTACGTAAATTTTCCAGTCCGTTCATCAAGATTCACCCTTTTGATAATTGTGCCAGAATCGTGCTAGAGCCCGGGGGCAAATGCTGGGTGGATGCTCTCCCAGAAAAGTGTGAATAACACTTTTCCTTTGTTGTTACAGACTTACCAAGTAGTTGGTTTGTAATATTCTATAATTGCTTCGATAAGCTCTAGGCACTGGTGGGTAGGAGGGCACAAGAACCAATACAGGTTTGACTTGTATACATCCCCAACATAGTGTGAGGATGAAACCCTATCTGCCCACTTGGCAATGTTCAGCCACAATTTGGAGAGGCTGATGGAGAAAGAGCCTTCCTTGTACCTAGCCAGGTGATTAACTGGTGGTGATGGAATTTTCCTAGCTACACGCCTATTTCTCTGGGTTTTCTTTTTCTAGTCCTGCGGTGCTTCACTCTCATGAGCGCTTGACTCTGGTGATTCTTCAGATTCACACCGCCCTTCGCTGGATTGCGCCTGTACGGGTGCTTTCCCCTTGTCCATCCTTTCTAAAACTTGTGAAATAGTAGAGACAAGAATTACAGCTTCTAAGTTGTCATCTCTGCTCTTTGCAGTCAGGGAGTCAGCTTGGATGATTTGAATTTTTTGAGTGCGTCAAGGCCCCTTTTCTAGACAACGACTACAACATTAATGGCATGAGGGAGGGAGTTGGGGTGGTTAACTTGGAGTTGATGGAGGCATTATGATTTTTTGGTGACTATGCATGGGTTTATTTTTGGAAAGCGCACCCTAGTAGCCGTTGGTCCAAATGCACCTTGCCATTTTAATGCATCATTCTTGAAAGCCATGCAATCATTAAATCCTTGTTGGATGTCATGCCATTGCTGATGTCATCGCCACCGTCTAGGCACACTTTGCAAGGGAGAATTTCTGGCCCATGACCCAACTTCACTCCATGCCGTACTATGCCCTGGCCCACACTTAAAAAAAATTTTACGTTTTCCACGGTGGGTTATTCGGGCTGCGACCAAAATTCAGGGCGCATTTGGACTTCGCCCAAAAAATGGGCGCACTCTGACTTTGCCCAGTTTTGACTGCACAGTTTGACACTTAGCCATTTTCTTGCTGCCTATTTCCCAACTGTGCCATTCAGATGGTGCATAGCCCAATTTTGGTACGAAGTCGGGTTGCACACCCAGACTTAGTCATTTTGCTCCCCTTTTCAGCTGTCTTCTTTTGGACTTTACACTATTTAAGGAGCGACATCCAACTTCACTGTGAAGTCGGGGTTTGCCTTAAGCCCTATTTGGGCTCTTTGAAAAACTAAAAACTAGATGCTGAAATATATACATTCTAAAAATTTAAAAAATGCACAAGGGAAATTTGTACAAGGAAGGACCCAGTTGGGTGCCTTCAGTGGCGATAAATTTTTAGGTGGAACCCATTGATGGGAATGGGGAGAAGTTGTCCCTCCATGTCTCGAAGCACAAATGCGTTGAACTAGTTCACCCATGAAATCTAATAAGGGCCCTCCCAGAGGGCATCAAACTTGTCATGATTTCCTGGCTTCGCCTTCAATGAGTCCCACTTCAGCACCATGTCCTCGATTTTGAAAACTCAAGCAATGGCTCCTTTTGCAAACCAGCATTGGGTCACTTCAGCATGTTTGGTGAAGGCCTGGTATGCTTTTTCTCTATCTTCCTCTAACTACAACAACTGGCACAGTCTGTCATCCACTAGATCTCCATTGCTTCTCTCTTCGTCCAACATCCAGAGATCAGGAATTTCTATGTGCATTGGTAGGACTGCCTCCTTGCCGTAGAAGAGCACATAGGATAAACTTGTGCCCAGCTACAGAGTTTGGCGTAATCACCCCAATAAATTCTAGGCCCCATTGATGAAATGGAGTCTCATCTTGGATCGGTTGAAGGGGCAGGGGTGCTTTTCTATTTTTGCCAGCAAATCTCTGGCATTGATCACATTTTGTATAGACTGCATGTGCATCTGTAAAGAGAGTGGTCTAGTAGTACCCAACTCTGATTATTTTCAAGGTCGTTGGCCTTGCAGAATGGTGACCCCCAGGCATCCCAGAGTGAAATTCTTGGAGGACCCTGAGTTGGTCTATTTTCTTGATGCACTGCAACAAGATGTTGTCAATTTTTTGTGAAGTAAAGCCCCTCGGGGCAAAGAGTGTATTTCAATGCACATAGCCGAAAACTCCTTCTTTGTGAGGCATTCAAATGGTTTGGACATCTCTTGGTGCAAAAATACTTCACCAGGTCATCTGTCTAGTCACACTCCTCAGGTAAGGAGTTGGCTAGGTTGGTGGTTGTTGTTGGATTCTCCCACTTACAGGCAGATATCTCATCTGCTACACTTCGGGCCAGCTCCTGGCACAAGGATCGGCCTCTGATAAGCTTGGTTGGCCACACTTCAATGTCAAAATCCTAGATTTTAGCAATCCAGCCTACTCTCTTGTGACGTAGCTCCCCTTGTATGATGAAGCTTCGAACGTTTGGGTGTATCACAAAGACAATCATTCGGCTCTAGGAGACAAAGTGCCTAAAATTTCGAAGAGACTTCATGACCATGTGAACCTACCACTCTATAAAGTTGTACTTCTCCTCGTGTGACTAAATCACTTGGCTTAGGAATGCTATGGGGCACTCTTCGCCATCATCTCCATTATGTATTAGGACTGTGGTGTAACTCTCGGGTTCTCCCATCGCGTACAGGATGAAGTCCTTGGAGTAGTATGGGTTTATCAACACTGGAGCTTGTATGATTCGAGCCTTGATTTCCTCGAAGGCCCACTTCCTCTCATCAGTCCATAAGAATTCTACATTCTTTTTCAAAAGTTTAGCCATGGGTTTGATTACCTATGTGAAGTCTGGTATGAACTTCCGCATGAAGTTGATTTGGCCGAAGAAGGATTGCATCCCATTTTTGTCAACTAGAGTGGGCAAATGGAGGGGGGCTTCTGCTCTATCGGGGTCCATAGCTAGGCCTTTCTTGGAGATGACATGGCCCAGTAGCTTACCTTATTTTATCATGAAGATAGATTTTTTTGGGTTTATGGAGATGCCAAATTCATGACACCTTTCAAATATTTGTCGCAAGTGGGGAACATGGTCCTATCTCCTATGAAAGAATACAATCATGCCATCCAAGTAGATGACAATAACCTTTTTGAGCAGCTCTCGGAAGGCCAGGTCCATGGATCTCTAGAATGTGGTGCCAGCATTGGATAAGCCGAAAGGCATGCACTGATAGGCGAACATTCCCCATTTGATGGTGAATTCCGTCTTATGTTGGTCCTCATATTTGACCCAGATCTAGTTGTAACTAGAAAATCCATCTAGGAGGGAGAATCTCTAGGCTCCAGCAACTATATGGAGGATCTGATCGATCTGGGGAAGCGGATAATGGTCCTTGAGGGAGGCCTGATTAAGATTTATGAAGTCCACATAGAGATGAATGTCTCTGTTTTTCTTCCTCATGGGAACCAAGTTTGCAACCTAGGATGAATGCTTGATGGGGTAGATGATTTTGGCCTCCAGCATCTTCAGGAGCTCAACTTTTATCATGGCTTCAATCTTTAGATTCACAGACCTCTGCTTCTGCTGGAATGGTTTTGCACCATCCTCTAGCTCAATGGTATGCTAGATTATATCTCTGTCATACCCCTTCAAGTCCTGGTAGCACCAGGCTACTATGTCAAGGAACTCTTGGCACAATGTTCTGATTTGTTCACGTCCCTCTATGGTACAGTCTATCCCGATCTTAATTGTTTTTCTAGGCTTGAGCTCCAGGTCAGCGTACTTCTTTAGGTCTACTTTGATCCTATGTGATATTGCTTTGTCATTCTGATCAAATAGACTCTTAAGTGTAATCAGTCCTTTTGGGACATGATTATTTTTTATCTGTATCAACCCCTCATATTGCTCATCATCAGGGTCTCTACCTTTGATTGAACATGTTTTGTTAACAAAAAATGTGACGATTTCCTTGTCATAGTCAAACACCTATCATTGGGTGTCCTTATCAGGCACAAAAGGCCTATAAATGGTATAGACCGGCTTCGGCTTTTGGACAGTGTCATCAACCAAAACATACCTGGCTCCAACGGATGCCAGAATGTCAGCATGCTTGTTCCTCTCACATGATATTGCCTTGAAATTCAATGAGTCGAATGAATCCATCAGGTCCCACACTCGATTATGGTACACCTTGAGGTAGTGCTTCTTGGAGGTGCACTTGTTCGTGATCTGGTTGCACACTAGCTCCAAATCACCAAATATCTATAGGTGCTTAATCCCTAGCCTCTCTACTTTTTGCAAACCTAAGCATAGGGCTTTGTACTCCATCGCATTGTTGGTGTAGCTCCAAGCCAGCCTAGAGGTGTAGTCCTTCTAGATCTCGATTGGAGAAACCAAAAGTACACCTACCCCGGTGCCATTTTTGCATCGTGCACCATTAAAGAAAAGCTTCCACAACTTTTCTGGTGTAGGTCCCACTTCTTTCTTGGTCGACTTGTCAAGCCTCTTATGTTGGATGATGGTATAGTAGCCTTTCTCAATTTCAATCATGACATTGAAGTCCCACAAGGAGAATTCATCTTCTACTTGCAGTAGCTCGAGAGCTTGCTCTGTCATGTCTACCACCACCAGTTCTTCCTCCGTCAGCTGAACCATGCAGTCCTACACCTCTTCTCTAGGTATCTTCTCTACTAGGAAGGTGGAAGGCTTCTCGTTGTAGATCTTCAGTCTCATTCCTTTGAAGGGAAATTCCATATGTGAGTAGTCTAGAGACAGGTACCCTCCCAACTTTGTAGTGAACTCCTTGGAGAGACACATGCCGAAGTAGGGTTCTAAGTCAACAACCATGACCTCTTGAATGACCATGATGTCGAGAGCTTTGTGCAGCCAAATAGGTATTTCCTTAATGACACTGAATGTCTTTACAAGGGTGTCATCTAGTTGCAACACGCCTTGGTTACTCCTTGTGTACTCCATCCCGATCTTGTCACAGATGGCTCTCGGCATTACGGTCGTGGAAGCACCAGAATCCACCATACAGTTGTGTACTATGTACCCTTGCATCCATAATGATAGATAGAAGGAAGGTGGTCTGTTCTTCCCATTGGTTGAGACTATCAGAGGTTGAACCAGGATAGCAGGTTGTATCTACTTGCCATTCTTCATGTTTTTTAGAGATTCTTGTAGCAGATCAACTTGGATTGGGAGTAGAAGATCATCATACATGTTGATTCTTACGGGGGTCCTCTTCAGCTCATTTACTATGTTGTAGCCCGAGGTACTAGCTCCTTATACTTATTTTTCCAGTTCATACTTTGTTCGGTACTACTGAGTGGCTGCAACTCTCTATATCTTGGTCAGAGATAGATATCTTAGCTTCTCCTGAGCTTGTTCTTTGGTTTCAGCTAGAGGTTGAGCAGTGGGAGCTTAAGTCGAGGGAGCTTTCACTATGGGAGGCCTGACTGTGGGAGTCTTCTCTTTGGCTATGTAGGTCCACAACATTTTTTTAGGTGGTAGCCCAGTAGGTTGCACCTTATCTCTTCAGGCATATACCTTTAAGGGCTTTGCCAAGGCTTCAGCAGACTTTCTATATTCCTTGGTGGGAGGCGGCAACAGATCTTCCTCTAGGATAGTAAAGTTGCCTTCATCATCCAGGATCATATAGAGTCCTTCATCTTATATGGCATTGTTAGCCAAGGTCTGGAGGTAGTGTTGATGTAGTGTGTAGTCATCCTCTGAATGTGAGTCATTGCACGTAGTGCACCATTTGACCTGGTCAGAAGTACCAGGTTGGTCCTCGATGGCAGCATTTATTGGAGGGGGCCACCTCTAATCTTGCCATTCTGGGGCTTGATATTTTGTCAGTTCCAAGGGCGGGTATGGTCTCCTTGGAACAAGGTACATCTGGGCCTATTTCTTCTTTAGAACAATCATGTCGTTGGACATGGTGTGATATCAAGAGGCCAGAGCCTGTACCTCTTGGAGGATTTTATTCTAAATATCATTGTCAGGAGGCAACAACTGAGCTGGGGGAGGTAGTGCAACCAATGGATGAGGTGTAGAATATTGTGCATACTATGGGGGAGCTGGGAGTGCTGGATAATGTGGAGGAGGAGGAGGTGAATAATAAATTTGTGGTGGGTTGTAGGGGTTTACAACCGATGTAGGATTCCATTGCTACTGGGGTTGTTGTCCTGAAGTTGACGGTACTATCTCGAAAGCTTATGGGTACTAAGACCAAGGAAAGTCAGGGTAAATGGGTGGTTGTACCCTATGCGAGAGTCTGCCTATGGAAATGATATCCATATCAGCTTGTTGGGTAGCCTCATACAGAGCAGGGAATGAGTCAATTCTGGCTATCTTCAGCAGTAGGCAAATGTCTGAGTTGAAAGACCTCATGTAGTAGTGTGTAGCCTGACCTGCTGAAGGTCTAATTTCATGAGGCACTCATTTCCAAGACCTTGCAAACTCGATGTTGAAGTCTGACACCTCCTCTTGAGGGTGTTGTTGTATACTTTGAAATTGATGCAACAAAGAAGAGGGATTAGCAGACTTGTTGCATCCTTTCACAAGCCTACCGACTAACTATCACCACCCCATGATAGATCCCTCTGGTAGTGATCTCCACTAGTAGATAATCTTTCCCCTTAGGGAAATGACAAGCAAATAGGTTTTCACACTTTTGTCTATAATGTAATGCAGTGTAGCCAGGGCCAGAATGTCCTAGATGTGTTCATACACCGTATTTCCATAGCCATCATATGTAGGGATAGAATTTAAGGCAGTGGGGGGCATAGCTTATTGTCCGACTAGGGCCAAGGGCCCCGTAGAGTCCACCGCCAAGAAGAGGTCATCATCATTTTGCTGGGCAGCCATTTCTTCTTCCCCTTCGATGGTGTACTTGGTGTCAGAACCGTTCGAGGATGTAGATTTCTCTTTAGCCTCATCTTCTTTGATTTCAGCCTTGGCCTCTTGAATTTCAGCCTCAGGTTCTTCTACACGAGTTTGGTAATCAGCAAGCCTGATGCACTCGCCTGGAGCGTCAATGTCAATTTTGTAAAAGTCAAGTGGATTTCCTAGATTCCTTTCTTGCCACCTTCTTGTTTGCATGAAGGCATTAGAACCAGTCTTTACGGACTCAAAGAGTATTCAGATATTTGCAGAGTCGCTAGGTGCTCTGATTTTTAATAGCAATGAAGTGAACACCAGTACTTCAATTTTGTCTTGGTGTGGGAAACTACCATGTCCCACCGGGTGTTCCAGAGAAACTGTTGGTTACGAATCTGCCATGAGGAAAGGATTTGATGTTATTGCACCCAGATTCACCCACCAGATTGAAATGCTGGAAGGAAGGAATGCCTTCCGTGCCAATCTCCGGAGAAGGTCGGCTTCCTGTGGGGTTTTAGTGTTTTAGGATAAGAGTGCATGGAAAGATATAAAAGTGTGGAAATAGAATCCAAATGTGATTGGAGTTGGGTGGGGGGAATAAGCAGCACAAAAATGATCAATCACCACTACTAACAGCATTCATATACAAAACACACATTGAAACTACAACTATCATTCATCCTATGTATCCTCTATCTATGCATTCCAGGAATAATTGATCATCAAATACCAGAGTCCAGAGTTTAGTACAACAATAAGCAATGATAAAAGAAACATGAGGCAAAAATGATAAGGAGAGGCAACATACAAGATAAAGGATAGTAAGCAGAGCCAAGTATATGCTTTGTATTAGAGGAAAACACATAGCTACAATGGTTCCCTAGCAGTATATTCCCCTTCCATCCTTTTACAATGGAATTGCATGGCTATTTATAGCCTCAAGTTCCCCCCGATTACAATCACGGGCACAAAGTCCTAGGCCAAACAATAGCTGATAAAAGTAGCCAAGGAGCTGCTGATGCTGACTTCTATCAGGTAGGACTGTACTTGCGGCATGGTCTCCCTAAAATCTATATAGTTACATGGTTGTGTGTCAGCTCAAACCTTTGGTCAGAAGGAACGTGGGTAGTTGTGATGGATGGAACTTTACATCAGCCTTAAATGATGGCAGCTGGCATAGATAAGGCAGTCCATGCTTGTCCTTGTTCCCGTCATGTCTTGGCTCGAATCCCGAGGCTGGACACTTGTCAGATTCTGATGAGTGACACATGTCTGCCTTGAAAGGCAGTTTATCCAACTTCACCCAGGATCAAAGTGTTGTTGAGTTGCACAGGTGGAAAATAACATAGTTGGGGAGGCCTCCGTGCCTTAGTCAATTTCTGGGCTTGCTTGCCCAACTGCACACCGGTCAGAGGGCACAACCTGACTTCACTACAAATTCAGGTTGTGCATCGGTACTTTGCTATCTTCTCCACTGTTCGGACTACGCATCAAGAATTGGGCACACCCCGACTTCGCTATGAAGTCGGGTTGCATCCAAAAACTTAGCTGATTTTTTTCCAGACTGCTTCCCAAGTGCGCCCAGGAAAAAGGGTGCACCCCAACTTCACTACGAAGTCGGGTTGTGCCTTGAAACTTAGTCAAACTTTGCTCATTTCCTATCTGTTGTGCACTTCACATTCCCTACTGTGCTCCAACTAGAGGGCACACCCCGACTTCGCTGCAAAGTCAGGTTACCACCTGACACTTAGTCATTTTCAGGGAACACTTGCTGGAAACTTTACTGGGGGAAGTTCAAGGGGGAGAGGGAGGAATGAAACTGCAAGGAAGAGGGAGAAAGGGAGAGATGAAGAAAGGGAAAATAGGAGGGAAGGAAAATAGTAGCACACTTACAAAAACTAAAAACATGGCACCCCGTGCAAAATGTGGCAACAGGTAGCTCAAAGGTGGCGTCCTATATTTTTATTGGTTGAATTTTGAAATTGCATTATCATCTCATCATATTTCTTTGTCTACTCTTTGGTTCATGCACGAGTTTGTTAGAATTGAATGCAGGAGCACTATTTAGCCTCCACATGTTAGATTGGAACTTGCTATTCAGCTTTGGCCTGATTTCACTCTAGTGTATTAGGAACCTTTTGAATGCACTTTTGTACTTGAAGCTTGCACGCACGGTACTCTACCTCGATTCCACTTTGGATATCTCTTGCTTTGAGAGGTTCCCATATTAGCATCATTATTTTTCCTTCTCTATGCGGGATATAAACTGATAGACCACTCCATGGAAATTTGGAATTAACCATGCATACTTGGGGGTGGAATGCCATTTTGAAGAGTTTTACACAGCACCGTGTGCGGAATGGAACATCACCATGCATTTGGCCAACACTTAGTCATTTATTGCAAACTTTATTCTCTCTTTTCTCTTTTTTTTAGAATTTCTTTGAAAATAACTAATTACAAAGTACTAAAAATAAATCAAATACAAAGTGCAGAAATGAAGGGGAAATATTTGTACAATGTATATACATATGTTACAATGAGCTCACTTCTTACATATAGTAGAGCTTGATGTGTAAACCATTCACCAGAATTGGTTGTATGTTTCCATCTGTATCCTTAAACTAAAATACATTATACTCTTTAGCTTCCACTATCTCAAAAGGACCATTCCAAAAGGAATCAAACTTTTCATGCTTGCCTGCTTTTCCCCTGTCAACATTCCATCTGAGAATTGAGTCTCCAACTTGGAGTTTTAAGAACATGGCCTTTTTATCAAACCATGCTTTAATGTCTGATGAATCCTTTTGAAAATTATCATGTGCTTGAGTTCTTCTCTCTTCCAATTGCAACAAGTGTGTCAACCTGGTTTTAACTGGATCATCCTCTAATTATTCTTCTGTACTGACAAGCTTAAGTGCTCGTATCTCTAAGTGAATCAGAAATACCACCTCTTTTCCATATACTAGTGAATAAGAAGAAGTTTTGATAGACTTTTTTAATAGTAATCTTGTCTTCCCATAGAGCATGGTTCAGCAATAGGTGCCAACCCCTTTTGTTACCCTCCAAAGACTTTCTCAAGATCCTTAATAGGTTTTTGTTGGTAGATTCTACTAGTCCATTACCTTGTGGGTAATAATTTGAAGTATTTTTAAGAGTGATGCCATAATTTTTGGCAAACTCAATGTATTTTGGTCCTATGAAAGCAGGTCCATTATCACTCACCAAAGCTTCTGGGACTCCAAATTTGGAAATAAAATTCTCCATAAAGTTGATCACAACTTCCTAGTGTACCTTCTTTGTAGGAATGACCTCTACCCATCTAGTAAGATAATCTATAGCTATCAAGATAAAATTGTGCTCTACTAAAGAATTATGATTTATAAATCCTATAAAATCTAATCCCCATTGTTGGAAAGGCTCCTCAACTTGAATAGGCTTCAGGGGAGATGCAACATTTTTGGTTCTTCCAACATACCTCTAACACTTGTCACAAGCCTGGGTAACTTTAAAAGCATCATTGAATACAGAAGGCCAATAATATCCTGCTCTTATTATCTTCAAATTTGTAACTCTGCTTGAGCTATGACCACCTACTGACCCTCCATGAAATTATTCTATCACTCTTTTTTGTTGGTCCTCCTTCAAACATTTAAGGAGAATACCATCCAAGTTTATTTTGAACAACCCTTCAGGTAGTAATACATATTTTAGATCATGAAGTCTATACCTCTTTATTTGAGAAGGATTCGGATCAGGTGCATAGATCCCAGTTTGGAAATACCTAGTCATTTGCTCAATCCAATCAGAATCTGGAGTGTGTACAATCTCTATTTGATCCTCTTCTATTATCTGATAAGTTGTCATTTCTACCAATGCTAAAGCATCTGTCAATTCTTGGCACAAGGCTCTACCTCTTACCAGCTTGGTGGGATGTATTTCTACATCATATTCCTAGATATTAGTAATCTAACCAACCCTTTTATCTCCCAAGTCACCTTGTAAAATAAAACTTCTTACATCTGGATGAACCACATATACCAGGGTTTTGCTCTGTACCAGATATTGTCTAAACTTCTTTAGCGACTTCATTACAATGAACACTTATATTTTAATAAAGTTATATTTTTCTTGATAATCATGTAAATTTTGACTCCAAAAGAACATGGGTTATTCATCCCCTTGATTATATTTTTGGGTGAGTACCGAGGCATAACTCTCTTTAGCTCCATAAGCATAGGGAATAAAATATAAACTGAAATTAGGATTTATCAAGATTGGGGTGTTTGCATTGGATTGTTTGATGATCTCAAAATATTGCTTCCTAATCTCGTTCCACTTGAATTCTGCCTTTTTCTTGAGTAGTTCATATATAGTCCTCACTTTCTATGCAAAATCATAAATGAATTTCTTGATGAAATTGATTTGACCTAGGAAATACTGCAAGGTATTCTGATTAGTAGGCAAAGGAATAGCTAGAATTTCTCTAATTCTTTTCGGATGTATGGCCATACCTTCCTTTGAGACCACATGGCCTAATATTTTTCCCTCATGTACTACAAAAAATGACTTCTTAGGATTAAGTGAGATACCAAATTCTCTGCACTTTTGAAAAACCTATTCCAAATGAGATAGATGATCATTTTTATCATGAGAAAATACCATCATGTCGTCTAGGTATACTAGAATAACTTTGTTTATAAGTGTACCAAAGGCATAGTCCATGGCCCTCTGAAATGTAGCTCCAGTATTAGACAACCCAAAGGGCATTCTATGATAGGTAAATGTATCCCATTTTGTGGTGAATGTTGTTTTGTATTGGTCTTCATCTTTTACCAAAATTTGGTTATATCCAGAGTAACCATCCAATAGTGAGAATATTTTTACTCCAACTACCACTTGTAAGATTTGGTTAATCTAAGGGAGGGGGTGGTGATCCTTGAGGGATGCCTGATTCAAATTTCTAAAATCTATGCATAGGTGTATATCCCCATTCTTCTTTCTTATGGGTACCAAATTTGCTACCCAAGTGGAATGTTTTATTGGATATATTATCCTAGCCTTTAGTAGCTTTAATAGTTCCTCTCTCATAATGGCTTCTATCCTTGGATTGATAGGCCTCTATTTTTGCTGAAATGGTTTAGAATCAGGTTCTAACTCAATAGTATGCTAGATAATCCTTTTGTCATACACCTTAAGGTCTTCATATGACCAAGCCTTAGTGTCTTGGTATTTTAAGCATAAAGTTTTATTCTCTTTTGCTTCCTCAGGTGAACTTTGGATCCCAACATTGAGCTTCTTTCCTATTATGACCTCCACTTATTTATATATCTTTTTACCAACCTTCATAGCTCAAACCTTTTTTCTATATTAATTATCAAATAGACTTTCAAGGGTGACAAATCCCATTGGAATATGATTGTTTCTTAGTTGGATAACATCTTGCTGATCTATTTCCTCCAAGTCTTCCTCTTGGACAGTTGAGAAGCATGATTCTCTTATCATAAAATATAGAAATTGCTCATCAATTTCAAAAACCTGCTAGAATATCTACTTGTCTGACACTACAGGTCTAAAAACAAATTTAATTCCCTTGGTCTTCTTAGTTCCAAAATCCATAGGAGGATTGAAATTAGCTCCCTTAATTTCCAATGAATCTGCCAGGTGATTCTCTTATCTAGGCACACAACATAGATTCAAGATATCAAATGAATCCATTAGGTCCAATACCCTATTTCTATAAGCTTTTAAGTAATGGTGGTTATTGTTGCACTTATTACTTACCTGATGGACTATCAACTTAGAATCACCATATATTTTCAAAATCTTGATGCCCATGCTTTCTAATTGCATAAATCCAAGGCATAAAGCCTCGTACTATAGCGGCTCCTTAGGCCATTCGGCCCTTTCAACTCACTTCATCTTCTTTTCTTCTAGTGTTGGTGCTGGTCCAGAGGAAGGGGATAAGGATGGGGTGGCGAGCGTTGATGTTCCCATGGTAAAATTGTACCTAGGTCTGGCTGGAAGGATGCCCATCGTAGCCGGTCTGCTAGCTGGTAGCGTAGACACCTTTTCTACTTGAGGGGCCACCTCAGGGGTTGACTTCTCCGAATCTTGCACCTTTTTGGGCACTGCCTCAAAAGCTATGGGTTGCATCAGGCCCACTTGACTGCTCGCTAAAGTGGACAATTTCTAATATGAAGGCTGCCTTATATATCTTTTCTTTGTGCCTCAGGGAATGCAATTATGGAATTTGAAAGGCTACCAGGTGTCGACATTTTGATCATATAGGGCCAAAAACTCATCATCAACGACCAGGATCTTTTGATTGGATTTATCATGTTGCGTGCGATACCTCATCTTCCAGCATTCAATGATTTTGTCCTTTTTCCAATTGAGGAGCAACACCTTGGCGAGGAATTTTTTGAAGCCCGCTGATTCCAACCAGTGATTCGGGTTCCACTCTGGATCATACGTTGCCTCCTCATAGTAGAAATCATGCGAGGCCATGATTGCATCTGCTCGATGTGCCATTCTAGGTCTACACCTGTCCTTTTTCTTCTTTCCTGCATGATCTCAGCTCAGGGACAAATGTGTGTGAATTTTCCCCTGACTCCAATGGGGTCATATTTCTAGTGCTGTGGTAGCATTATCAGGCCCATGTCGATGAGTTCCTGCTCGAGGTAGGCATGTTGTTTTATTTCATAAACTTGGGTATTCAAACAGGTAATGGGAACTGAAAGATATGTCCTTTCTTCTTGCCCTGGCTGAACTCTTCTTTGACATAATCCATCTGTCGCATAATTTCCATTCTGAACTGATGGTCAGTGTAGAAGTAGGGCATTAGGAATGACTTCCCTTTGAATCCATAAATTCTAACTATGATGGATTTAGTTAGCCAAAAAGTGTCCCCGTACTCATTCTTCCATAGGTATTTTGTCATGAATTTCGATGGGCGAGACACCTTACGGTTGAACAACACCATGACCATGCACAAAAATTTAAGGTTAAATTCATAGAACGAGCCTTTTTTGTACAAAATATCAGTCCATTCGTACATGGGCAGCGGCTCTCCTTTTTCATTTATTTTCTTCAAGTCAAGAATGTTCATCCAGTAGTGCATGTGATACAGGAAAAACCATGCGAGGAAAGAGCAGAACTAGAAATCCATTGACTTCTTCTGTTGTAGTCTAACCAGACTTGAATGTATTGCATACGCCAGCTAGTCCACCCAGTCAAAGAAAATAGGGTGCTTTCCACTCTTCTACATTGTAGAGTCATAAAATTCTCCGTGTAGGAGACATTTTCCCAGCGCCAGCTAGTATGGCCGTACCACTTTGTCAGAGTCACAGCCGAGGACCCATGCCAGGATGATGCAGATATATTTATTTTCAAATATGTCCAGGGGTGTGGGGCCAATCAGCCACTGTCCATCCACCAGTGGAGTCTTCAGCTCTGAGTCAAGGAATTCCCTCATTCTCCTTGTCTACATAAATTTTCCAGTCTGTTCATCAATATTCACCCTTTTGATAATTACGTCGGACTCGTGCTAGAGCCCGAGGATGAACGCTGGGTGGACGCTCTCTCAAAAAAGTGTGAACAACACTTTTCCTTTGTTGTCGTAGACTTGCCGGGTAGTTGGTTTGTAATATTCTACAATTACTTTGATCAACTCTAAGAACTAGTGGGTAGGAGGGCACAAGAACCAATACAGGTTTGAATTGTATACAACCCCAACATGGTGTGAGGGTGAAACCTTGTCTACCCACTTGGCAATGTTCAGCCACAGTTTGGAGAGGCTGATGGAGAAAGAGCCATCCTTGTACCCGACCAGGTGATTAACTGGTGTCGATGGAATTTTCCCAGCTACATGCCTCTTTGTCTAGGTTTTCTTTTTTTGGTCCTACGGAGCTTCGCTCTCATGAGCACTTGACTCTGGTTATTCTTCGGATTTGCACCGCTCTTTGCTGGATTGTGCCTGTATGGGCACTTTCCCCTTGTCCATCCTTTCTGAAACTTGTGAAATAGCAGAGACGAGAATTACGGCTTCTGAGTTGTTAGCTCTGCTCTTTGCAGTCAGGGAGTCAGCTTGGACGATTTGAATTTTTTGAGTGCGCCAGGGCCCCTTTTCTAGACAATGACTGCAACATTAATGGTGCAAGCGAGGGAGTTGGGGTGGTTAACTTGGATTTGGTGGAGGCATTATGATTTTTTGGTGACTGTGCATGGGTTTATTTTTGGAAAGTGCACCCTAGTAGCCGTTGGTCCAAATGCACCTTGCCATTTTAATGCATCATTCTTGAAAGCCATGCAATCATTAAAACCTCATTGGACATCGTGCCATTACTTATGTCATTGCCGTCGTCTGGACACACTTTACAAGGGAGAATTTCTGGCCCATGACCCAAATTCGCTCTGTGTCATACTGCGCCTTGGCCCAAACTTAGAAATTTTTTTACATTTTCCACAATGGGTTATTTGGGTTGCACCCAAAATTCAGGGCGCACTCGGACTTCGCCCAAAAAATGGGCGCACTTTGACTTCACCCAGTTTTGACTACGTAGTCTGAAACTTAGCCATTTTCTTGCTGCATGTTTCCCAACTGTGCCCTTCAGAAGATGTGCAACCTGATTTCAGTGCAAAGTCGGGTTGCACACCTAGACTTAGTCATTTTGCTCCCCTTTTCAGCTGTCTTCTTTCGGACTTCGTATTGTTTAAGGAGCGACACCCGACTTCACTACGAAGTCGGGGTTTGCCTTAAGCCCTACTTGGGCTCTTTGAAAAACTAAAAACTGAATGCTGAAATATATACATTTTGAAAATTTAAAAAATGCAGAAGGGAAATCTATACAAGGAAGGACCCAGTTGGGTGCCTTCAGTGGCGGTAAATTTTTAGGTGGAACCCATTGACGGGAATGGGGAGAAGCTATCCCTCCATGTCCCAAAGCACAAATGCGTTGAACTGGTTCACCCATGCAATCTGATAAGGGCCCTCCTAGAGGGCATCAAACTTGTTGTGATTTCCCGACTTTGCCTTCAACGAGTCCCACTTTAGCACCAGGTCCTTGATTTTGAAAACTCGGGTGGTGGCTCCTTTTTCAAACCAGCCTTGGGTCGCTTCAGCATGTTTGGTGAAGGCCTAGTATGCTTTTTATTTGTCTTCCTCTAACTACAGCAACTGACACAGTATGTCATCCATTGGATCCCCGTTGCTTCTCTCTTTTTCCAACATCCAGAGAGTGGGAATTTTTATGTGCGTTTGCAAGACTTCCTCCTTGTCGTAGACGAGTGCATAGGGGGACGTCTTGATTGATTTTTTAAAGGATATTCTGTCCGCCCATAGCGCCCGGTTCAGGAGCAGGTGCCAAGTCCTTTTGTTATTCTCTACTGTCCTCCTGATGATTTTCAGCAGATTCTTGTTGGTGGACTCGACAAGGCCATTCCCTTACGGGTAGTAATTGGAAGATATTTTTTGATAAATGTCATATTTAATGGTGTACTCTATGAGTACAATGCCTACAAACCCTAGACCATTGTCCATCACTATTGACTCAGGGACCTCAAAGCGGGTAATGAGGCTCTCGAGGAACCTGATGACCGTCTCTTGGTCTGCATTCTTTGTAGGGATCGCCTCTGCCCACCACATGAAGTAGTCAGTGGCAGTTAGGATAAAATTGTGCCTAGTTGTAGATTTTGGCATAATCACCTTGATAAATTCTAGGCCCCATTGTTGAAAAAGAGTCTCGGCTTGGATTGGTTGAAGGGGCAGGGGTGCTTTTCTATTTCTACCAAAAAATCTCTGTCATTGATCACATTTTGTATAGACTACATGTGTGTCTGTAAAGAGAGTGGGCCAGTAGTACCTAGCTCTGATTATTTTCAAGGTTTTTGGCCTTGCAGAATGGTGACCCCTAGGCATCCTAGAGTGAAATTCTCTGAGGACCCTAAGTTGGTTTGTTTTCTTGATGCACCGCAATAGGATGTCGTTAATGTTTTTGAAGTAAAGTCCCTCAGGGCGAAGAGTGTATTTCAGTGCACCTAGCTGAAACCTCCTTCTTTGTGAGATGTTCAAGTGGTCTGGACATCTCACGATGCAAAAATACTTCACCAGGTCATCTTTCCAGTCACACTCCTCAGGTAAGGAGTTGGCTAGGTTGGTGGTTGTTGCTGGATCCTCCCACTTATAGGAAAATATCTCGGCTGCTGCACTTCGGGCCAGCTCTTGGCATAAGGCTCGGCCTCTAATAAGCTTAGTCAACCGCACTTCGATGTCAAAATCTTGGATTTTAGCAATCCAACCTGCTCTCTTGTGACCTGGCTCCCCTTGTATGATGAAGCTTCGAACATCCGGGTGTATCACAAAGATAGTCATTCGGCTTTGGGAGACAAAGTGCCTAAAATTTTGAAGAGACTTCATGACCGCGTGAACCTGCCACTCTATAAAGTTGTACTTCTCCTCGTGTGGCTAAATCACTTGGCTCAGGAATGCTATGGGGCGCTCTTCGCCATCGTCTCCCTTCTGTGTCAGGATTATGGCATAACTCTTAGGTTCTCCCACCGCATACAGGATGAAGTCCTTGGAGTAGTCCAAGTTTATCAACATCGGAGCTTGTACAATTCAAGCCTTAATTTCCTTGAAGACCTACTTCCTCTCATCAGTCCATAAGAATTCTTCATTCTTTTTTAGTAGTTCGGCCATGGGTTTGATTACCTATGTGAAGTCCGATATGAACTTTCGCATGAAGTTGATTTGGCCAAAGAAGGATTGCAGCCCCTTTTTGTCAACTCGAGTAGGCAAATGGAGGAGGGCTTCTACTCTATCGAGGTCCACGACTAGCCCTTTCTTGGAGATGACATGCCCCAACAGCTTACCTTCTTTTACCATGAAGATAGATTTCTTCGGGTTTATGGAGATGTCAAATTCAAGACACCTTTCAAATATTTACCGCAAGTTGGGAACATGGTCCTCTCTCCTGTGAGAGAATACAGTCATGTCATCCAAGTAGATGACAATAATCTTGTCGAGCAGCTCTCGAAAGGCCAGGTCCATGGCTCTATGGAATGTGGCACTAGCATTGGATAAGCTGAAAGGCATGTGCTGATAGGTGAACGTTCCCCATTTGGTGGTGAACGTCGTCTTATGTTGGTCCTCATCTTTAACCCAGATCTGGTTGTAGCTAGAAAATTAATCTAGGAGGGAGAATTTCTGGGCTCCAACAACTATATGGAGGATCTGATTGATTTGGGGAAGTGGATAATGGTCCTTGAGGGAGGCCTGATTCAGATTTATGAAGTCCACACAGAGATGAATGTCTCCATTTTTCTTCCTCACAGGAACCAAGTTCACAACCCAGGATGAATTCTTTATGGGGTAGATGATTTTGGCCTCTAGCATATTTAGGAGCTCGACTTTCATCATGGCTTCAATATTCAGATTCACAGCCCTATGCTTCTACCATAATGGTTTTGCACCATCCTCTAGCTCAATGGTATGCTATATTATATCTCTGTCATACCTCTTCAAGTCCTGGTAGCACCAAGCTACTATGTCAGGGAACTCTTGGCACAATGTTCTAATTTGATCATGTTCCTCTGTGGTGTAGTCTGTCTCGACCTTAATTGTTTTTCTAGGTTTTATCTCTAGGTCGGCGTACTTCTTTGGGTCTACTTTGATCCTATGTTATATTGCTCTGTCATTCTGATCAAATAGACTCTTAAGTGTAATCAGTATTTTTGGGACATGATTATTTTTTAGCTATATCAACCCCTCATATTGCTCATCATCAGGGTCTCTACCTTTGATTGAACACACTTTGTTAACAAAAAATGTGATGATTTCCTTGTCACAGTCAAACACCTGCCAGTGGGTGTCCTTATCAGGCATAGAAGGCCTATAAATGGTATAGATTGGCTTTGGCTTCTGGACAGTGTCATCAGCCAGAATGTACCTGGCTCCAACAGATGCCAGAATGTCAGCATGCTTGTTCCTCTCACGTGATATAGCCTTGACATTAAATGAGTTGAATGACTCCATCAGGTCCCACACCCGATTATGGTATGCCTTGAGGTAGTGCTTCTTGGAGGCACACTTTTTTGTGATCTGGTTGCACACTAGATCCAAATCACCAAAGATCTATAGGTGCTTAATCCCCAGCCTATCTACCTTTTGCAAACCTAAGCACAGGGCTTCATATTCCACTGCGTTATTGGTGTAGCTCCAGGCCAGCCTGTAGGTGTAGTCCTTCTAGATCTTGATTGGAGAAACCAAAAGTACACCTACACCGGTGCCATTTTTGCATCGTGCACCATCAAAGAAAAGCTTCCACAACTTTTTTGGTGCAGGTCCCACTTCTTTCTTGGCTGACTTGTCAAGCCTCTCAGGCTGGATGATGGTATAGTAGCCTTGCTTAATTTTTATCACGGCATTGAAGTCCTACAAGGAGAATTCATCTTCTACTTGCAACAACTCGAGAACTTGCTCTGTCATGTCTACCACCACTAGTTCTTCCTCCATCAACTGAACCATGCAGTCCTATGCCTCTTCTTTAGGTATCTTCTCTACTAGGAATGTGGAAGGCTTATCATTGTAGATATTCAGTCTCCTTCCTTTGAAGGGCACTTCCATATGTGAGTAGTCTAGAGATAGGTACCCTCCCAACTTTGCAGTGAACTCCTTGGAGAGACACATGCCGAAGTAGGGTTCTAAGTCGACAATCGTGACCTCTTGAATGACCACGATGTTGAGAGATTTGTGTAGCAAAATAGGGATGTCCTTAATGAAACTGACTATCTTTATAGGGGTGTCATCCAATTGCAACACATCTTGGCTGCTCCTTGCGTACTCTATCCCGATATCGTCACAGATGGCTCTTGGCATTACAGTCGTGGAAGCATCAAAATCCACCATACAATTGTGTACTATGTACCCTTGCATCTATAATGATAGATAGAAGGGAGGTGGTATGTTCTTCCCAGTGGCTGAGACTGTCAGAGGTTGAACTAGGATAACAGGCTATATTTTCTTGCCATTCTTCATGTTTTTTAGAGATTCCTACAGTAGATCAACTTGGCCTGGGAGTAGAAGAGCATCATACATGCTGATTCTTATGGGGGTCCTCTTTAGCTCATTTACTATGTTGTAGCCCGAGGTACTAGCTCCTTCTGCTTCTTTTGCCGGTTCATACTTTGTCTGGTACTGCTAAGTGGCTACAACTCTCTATCTCTTGGTTAGAGATAGATATCTCAGCTTCTCCTAAGCTTGTTCTTTGGTTTTAGCTGGAGGCTGAGCAGTGGGAGATTTAGCCAAGGGAGATTTCTCTATGGGAGGTCTGACTGCGGGAGTCTTTTCTTTGGCTGTGTAGGTCCACAACATTTTTCCAGGTGGTAGCTCAGTAGGTTGCACCTTATCTCTTCAGGCGTATACCTTTAAGGGCTTTGTAGTGGCTTCAACAGACTTTTTGTCTTCCTTGGCAAGAGGCAACAACAGATCTTCCTCTAGGATGGTAAAGTTGCCTTCATCATCCAAGATCATATAGAGTCCTTCATCTTCTATGGTGCTACCAGCCAAGGTCTGGAGGTAGTGTTGATGCAATGTACAGTCATCCTTTGAATGCATGTCATTACACATAGTGCACCAGTTGACCTGGTCAGAAGTACTAGGTTGGTCCTCGATGGTAGCATTTCTCAGAGGGGGCTGCCTCTGATCTCGCCATTCTAGGGCTTGATATTTTGTTAGTACTAGGGGTGGGTATGGCCTCCTTGGAACAAGGTCCATATGGGACTGTTTCTTCTTTAGAATAGTCATGTTGTTGGACATGGTGTGATATCCAGAGGCCAAAGCTCGTACCTCTTGGAGGATTTTATTCTGAATATCATTGTCAGGAGGTGGCAACTGAGCTGGGGGAGGTAATGCAGCCAATGAAGGAGGTGTAGAATATTGTGCATAATATAGGGGAGCTAGGAGTTCTAGATAATGTAGAGGATGAGGAGGTTAATAATGAATTTGTGGCAAGTTAGAGGGGTTTACAACCGATGTCGAATTCCATTGCTGCTGGGTTGTTGTCCTGAAGTTGACGGCACTGCCCTAAAAGCCGATGGGTACTAAGACTGAGGAAATTTAGGGTAAATGGGTGGCTGTACCCTGTGCAAGAGTCTACCTATGGAAATTATATCCATATCAGCTTTTTGGGTAGCCTCATACAGAGCAAGGAACGAGTCGATTCTGGCTATCTTTAGTAGTAGGAAAATGTATGAGTTGAAAGACCTCAAGTAGTAGTGTGCAGCCTAACCTACTTAAGGTCTGAGTTCATGAGGCACTCATTTCCAAGACCTCACAAAATTGATGTTGAAGTCTAACACCTCCTCTTGAGGGTGTCATTGTATACTTTGAAATTGATGCAACAAAGAAGAGGGATCAGTAGACTTGTTGCATCCTTTCAGAAGCCTGTCGGCTAACTATCGCCACCCTATGATAGATCTCTCTGGTAGTGATCTCCACTAGTAGAGAAGCTTTCCCCTTAGGGAAAGGGCCAATAGATAGGTTTTCACACTTTTGTCTATAATGGAATGCAATGAAGCCAGGGCCAAAATGTCCTGGATGTGTTCATACGTCATCTTGTCATAGCCATCATACGTAGGGATAGACTTTAAGGCAGTGGGGGGCACAACTTGCTATCTGACTAGGTCCAAGGGACCCATAGAGTCCATTATGGAGAAGAGGTCATCATCATTCTACTGGGTAGCCATGTCTTCTTCCCCTCTGGTGGTGTACTCGATGTCAGAACCATCTAAGGATGTAGATTGCTCTTTCGCATCGTCTTCTTTGATTTTAGCCTTGGTGTATCGCTCCAAATTTTTTGCATCCTTACCTTCAGGCTATAGGATCCGTGCCCGAAAGGAGGATGGGAAAAGGATGTCGCGGTACCTCGGATTGAGAGGACTTGCGAAGGTCCCACCTCTCAAGGGAGGTGTATATTGGTGATTTTTCGATGGATGGTGGGTTCACCAGGAAACATTTAATGGTAGTTTCCACGCCTAGGTTTGGAATGTGTTTTTATGTGTTTGTTTTTAGTCTTAAGCATTCATATCCTAGGTTTGGCCAAATGAATCTAAATTAATCTATATGCAAGTGCAGATTTAATGAATATAGAAAGCAGAATTAAGGACAGAAAATAGAGAAATTATAGAATATTAAAAGAAAAATACCTGATTCGGATGTCTGATGAAGATTCAGATGTTGAAGCAGTTAGGATCGCCTGTAATTTGACAAGATCGTCTAAGATTAGACAAGATTGTCTGAGATCTAATGAATTCATCAGACGAATTCGTCAGAGACCTGCAAACAAAAAAATAGATGCAAAATACAGAGAATGCAACTATGATAACAGAGGGAAATAGCACAAAATAATAGTATGAATACTAAACAATGGTTATGAATAGAAATTCAAACAAATTATGACATTTAAATGAGAAATTATGATCTTATCATGCAACTTAAGCTATATGGATGAACTCCAAATGCAAAATAGTAAGAAATAAGGATAAAACTAATTAAAATGTAGAATAAAATAGCAAAATGAATAAGAGAAAGCGCAAACTCTAGGCACTGATTGCCCCCAATGCATATTACAGTCGAAATCATCTGAAAGTAGTGAAATTGTCTTGAATTGTGACAGGATCATCTGAGATTTGAATGAGATCGTCTACGACGATCTGAGTATGCTCTGACTAAAAATCAATGAGGTCCCTATAAGAAAACTTCAAAATAACAAATGCAAAATGATGCTCTGGGTATTCTAATGCACACAAAATCAAGTCATAGAGAAATTCAGCCAACCAGGGGTTGGGAAGGGAAGGTCCTAATGATTAAATAGGATTAGGGGAATAGTTAGGAGGTTGGAGATCATCCCTATTTGGGAGATCTCCAACAGAGGAGGGTCTCTAATGATGCAGACACGCTTCTACCCGGATTAGAGGCCCATTGGAATAGAAGCTAATTATGCAAAATTAGTTTTGTGACAAGATCGTTTGGATGTCCTTGTCCAGACGAAATCATCAGATCTGGGGTGATATCGTCTGATCGGTGATGATATCGTCAAACGGTCAAAAAAACCTCTAAAAATGGTGCGAAAAAGGGGGAAACGAATTACCCGACGGTTAACAGGCGGTTTGGGAGGTTAAAATTTTGAATTTAAATTATTTATTAAGGTGAATGTAATTATTACAATTTTACTGTGCCAATTTTAGGGTGCTACACTTGGCCTCTTGAATTTTAGGCTCAGGTTCTTCTACGTGAGCTTGGTAATCAACCAACCTGACACACTCACCTAGAGCATCAATGTCAATTTCATAAAAGTCAAGCGGGTTTCTCAGATTCCTTGCTTGCCACCTTATTGTTTGCATGAAGGCATTAGGACCGGTCTTTATGGACTCAGAGAGTATTCAAATATTTGTAGATTCGCCAGGTGCTCTAATTTTTAACAACAATGAAGCAAACACCAGTGCTTCGATTCTGTCTTGGGGTGGGAAAATACCATGTCCTACCGGCACGTGCCAGAGAAACTGTTGGTTACGAATCTACCATGAGGAAAGGATTTGATGTTATTGCACCCAGATTCGCCCACCAGATTGAAATGTTGAAAGGAAGGAATGTCTTCCATGCCAATCTTCGGAGAAGGTCGGATTCCTATGGGGTTTTAGTGTTTTAGGATAAGAGTGCAGGGAAAGAGATAAAAGTGTGGAAAGAGAATCCAAATGTGATTGGAGTTGGGTGGGGGGAGTAAGCAGCATGACAATGATCAATCACCACTACTAACAACATTCATATACAAAACAAACATTGAAACTATAGCTATCATTCATCCTATGTATCCTCTATCTATGCATTCCAAGAATACTTGATCATCAAATACCAGAGTCCAGAGTTCAGTACAACAATAAGCAATGATACAAGAAACATGATGCAAAAATGACAAGGAGAGGCAGCATACAAGATAAAGGATAGTAAGCAGAGCCAAGTATATGCTTTGTATTAGAGGCAAATGCATAGCTACAATGGTTCCCTAGCAGTATATTCCCCTTCCACCCTTTTACAATGGAATTACATGGCTATTTATAGCCTCAAGTTCCCCTCGATTAAAATCATGGGCATAAAGTCCCAGGCCAGACAATAGCTGACAAAAGTGGCCAAGGAGCTGCTGATGTTGACTTCTATCGGGTAGGACTGTACTTGCGATATGGTCTCCTTGAAAGCTATACAGTTACGTGGCGGTGTGTCAGGTCAAACCTTTGGTCAGCAGGAATGTGGGTAGTTGTGGCGGATGGAACTTTACATCAGCCTTAAATGATGGTAACTGGCATAAATAAGGCAGTCCATGCTTGTCCTTATTCCCATCATGTCTTGGATAGAATCCTGAGGCTGGAAACTTGTAAGATTCTGATGAGTGACACATGTCTGCCTTGAAATGTAGTTTATCCAACTTCGCCCAGGATCAGAGCACTGTCGAGTTGCACAGGTGGAAAATAATGTAGTTTGGGAGGCCTCTATGCCTTAGTCAATTTTTGGGCTTGCTTGCCCAACTATGCACCGATCAGAGGGTGTAGCCTAACTTCGCTATGAATTCAGGTTGCGCATTGGCATTTTGTCATCTTCTCCACTATTCGAAATGCACACCAAGAAGGGGGTACAACCTGACTTCGCTGCAAAGTCGGGTTGCACCCCAACACTTAGCTTATTTTTTTCCAGACTCCTTCCCAAGTGCACCCAGGAAAAAGGGTGCACCCCGACTTTGTTGTGAATTCAGGTTGCACCTTGACACTTAGTAAAATTTTGCTCATTTCCTTTCTATTGTGCACTTCACCTTCCCTACTGCACTCCAACTGGAGGGCGCACCCCGACTTCGCTACGAATTTGGGTTGCGCCCTGACACCTAGTCATTTTCAGGGAACACTTGCTGGAAACTTTACTGGGGAAGTTCAAGGGGGAGAGGGAGGAATGAAACTGCAAGGAAGAGGGAGAAAGGGAGAGATGATGAAAGGGAAAATATGAGGAGGGAAGGAAAAGAGTAACACACTTACAAAAACTGAAAACATGGCATCCCATGCAAAATGTGGCAACAGGTAGCTCAAAGGTGGCATCCTATCTTCTTATTGGTTGAATTTTGAAATTGCGTTGTCATATCATCATATTTCTTTGGATACTCTTTGGTTCATGCATGATTTCATTAGAATTGAATGTAGGAGCACTATTTAGCCTCCACGTGTTAGATTGGAACTTGCTATTTAGCTTTGGCCTGATTTCACTCCAGTGTATTAAGAACCTTTCGAGTGCACTTTTGTACTTGAAGCTTGCACGCACGGTACTCTACCTCAATTCCACTTTGGCTATCTCTTGCTTTGAGAGGTTCCCATATTAGCATTGTTATTTGTCCTTCTCTATGCGAGATATAAACTGATAGACCACTTCATGGAAATTTGGAATTAACCATGCATACTTGAGGGTGGAATGCCATTTCAAAGAGTTTTACACAGCACCGTGTGTGAAATGGAACATCACCATGCATTTGGCCAACACTTAGTCATTTCTTGCAAACTTTCTTCTCTATTTTATCTTTTTTTTTAGAATTTTTTGAAAAGAACTAATTACAAAGTACTGAAAAGAAATCAAATACAAAGTGCAAAAAGGAAGGGGAAATATTTGTACAATGTATATACATATGTTACAATGAGCTCACTTCTTACATATAGTAGAGCTTGACGTGTAAACCATTCACCGGAATTGGTTGTATGTTTCCCTCTGTATCCTTTAACTGAAATACTTTAGACTCTTTAGCTTCCACTATCTCAAAAGGACCATTCCAAAAGGAATCAAACTTTTCATGCTTGCCTAGTTTTCCCCTGTCAAAATTCCATCTGAGAACTGAGTCTTCAACTTGGAGTTTTAAGAACATGGCCTTTTTATAAAACCATGCTTTAATGTCTGAGGAATCCTTTTGAAAATGATCATGTGCTTGAGTTTTGCTCTCTTCCAATTGTAGCAAGTGTATCAACCTGGTTTTAACTGGATCATCCTCTAATTATTCTTCTGTACCGACAAGCTTAAGTGCTAGGATCTCTAAGTGAATGAACAATACCACCTCTTTTCCATATACTAGTGCATAAGAAGAAGTTTTGATAGAATTTTTTAATAGTAATCTTGTATGCCCATAGAGCATGGTTCAACAATAGGTGCCAACCCCTTTTGTTACCCTCCAAAGACTTTCTCAAGATCCTTAATAGGTTTTTGTTGGTAGATTCTACTAGTCCATTACCTTGTGGTAATAATTTGAAGTATTTTTAAGAGTGATGCCATAATTTTTGGCAAACTCAATGTATTTTGGTCCTATGAAAGCAGGGCCATTATCACTCACCAAAGCTTCTGGGACTCCAAATTTGGAAATAAAATTGTCCATAAAGTTGATCACAACTTCCTGGTCTACCTTCTTTGTAGGAATGACCTCTACGCATCTAGTAAGATAATCTGAAGCTGTTAAGATAAAATTGTGCTCTACTAAAGAATTATGATTTATAACTCCTATAAAATCTAATCCCCATTGTTGGAAAGGCTCCTCAACTTGAATAGGCTTTAGGGGAGATGCAACATTTCTGGTTCTTCCAACATACCTCTAACACTTGTCACAAGCCTGGGTAACTTTAAAAGCATCATTGAATACAAAAGGCCAATAATAGCCTGCTCTTATTATCTTCAAAGTTGTAACTCTGCTTGAGCTATGACCACCTACTGACCCTCCATGAAATTATTCTATCACTCTTTTTTGTTGGTCCTCCTTCAAACATTTTAGGAGAATACCATCCAAGTTTATTTTGAACAACCCTTCAAGTAGTAATACATATTTTAGAGCATGAATTCTATACCTCTTTATTTGAGAAGGATTCAGATCAGGTGGGTAGATCCTAGTTTGGAAATACCTGGTCATTTGCTCAATCCAATCAGAATTTGGAGTGTGTACAATCTCTATTTGATCCTCTTCTATTATCTGGTAAGTTGTCATTTCTGCCAATGTTGAAGCATCTGTCAATTATTAGCACAATGATCTACCTCTTACCAGCTTGGTGAGATTTATTTCTACATCATATTCCTAGATATTAGTAATCTAACCAGCCCTTTTATCTCCCAAGTCACCTTGTAAAATAAAACTTCTTACATCTGGATGAACCACATATACCAGGGTTTTGCTCTGTACCAGTTGTTGTCTAAACTTCTTTAGCGACTTCATTACAGCGAACACTTATCTTTCAATAAAGTTACATTTTTATTGATAATCATGTAAAGTCTGAATCCAAAAGAAAACAGGTTATTCATCCCTTTGATTATCTTTCTGGGTGAGTACCGAGGCATAACTCTCTTTAGCTCCATAAGCATAGAGAATAAAATATAAACTAAAATTAAGATTTATCAAGATTGGGGTTTTTGCAATGGATTGTTTTATGATCTCAAAATCTTGCTTCCTAACCTTGTTCCACTTGAATTCTACATTTTTCTTGAGTAGTTCATATATAGTCCTCACTTTCTATGAAAAATCAGAAATGAATTTCTTGATGAAATTGATTTGACCTAGGAAATACAGCAAGGTCTTCTGATTAGTAGGCAAAGGAATAGCTAGAATTTCTCTAATTATTTTTGGATCTATGACCATACCTTCCTTTGAGACCACATGGCCTAATATTTTTCCCTCATGTACTGCAAAAAATGACTTCTTAGGATTCAGTGAGATATCAAATTCTTTGCACTTTTGAAAAACCTGTTCCAAATGAGATAGATGATCATTTTTATCATGATAAAATACCATCATGTCATCTAGGTATATTAGAATAACTTTGTTTATAAGTGTACCAAAGGCATAGTCCATGGCCCTCTAAAATATAGCTCCAGTATTAGACAACCCAAAGGGCATTCTCTGATAAGTAAATGTACCCCATTTTGTGGTGAATGTTGTTTTGTATTGGTATTCGTATTTTACCAAAATTTGGTTATATCCAGAGTAACCATCCAATAGTGAGAATATTTTTACTCCAACTACCACTTGTAAGATCTGGTCAATCTGAGGGAGGGGGTGGTGATCCTTGAGGGATGCTTGATTCAAATTTCTAAAATCTATGAATAGGTGTATATCCCCATTCTTCTTTCTTACGGGTACCAAATTGGCTACCCAAGTGGAATGTTTTATTGGATAATTTATCCTAGCCTTTAGTAGCTTTAAGAGTTCCTCTCTCATAATGGCTTCTATCCTTGGATTGATAGGCCTCTATTTTTGTCGAAATGGTTTAGCATCGGGTTCTAACTCAATAGTATGCTAGATAATCCTTTTTTCATACACCTTAAGGTCTTCATATGACCAAGCCATAGTGTCTTGGTATTTTAAGCATAAAGTTTTATTCTCTTCTGCTTCCTCAGGTGAACACTGGATCCCAACATTGAGCTTCTTTCCTATTATGACCTCCACTTCTTTATATATATTTTTACCAACCTTCATAGCTCAAACCTTTTTTCTATCTTTATTATCAAATAGACTTTTAAGGGTGACCAATCCCATTGGAATATGATTGTTTCTTAGTTGGATAACATCTTGCTGATCTATTTCCTCCAAGTCTTCCTCTTGGACAATTGAGAAGCATGATTCTCTTATAAAATATAGAAATTGCTCATCAATTTCAAAAACCTACTAGAATATCTACTTGTATGACACTGTAGGTCTGAAAACCAATTTAATTCCCTTGGTCTTCTTAGTTCCAAAATCCATAGGAGGATTGAAATTAGCTCCCTTCATTTCCAATGAATCTGCTAGGTGATTCTCTTATCTAGGCACACAACTTAGATTCAGGGTATCAAATGAATCCATTAGGTCCAATACCCTATTTCTATAAGATTTTAAGTAATGGTGCTTACTGCTGCACTTATTACTTACCTGATGGACTATCAACTCAGAATCACCATATATGTTCAAAATCTTGATGCCCATGCTTTCTGCTTGCATCAATCCAAGGCATAAAGCCTCGTACTCTATAAAATTTTTAGTACATAACCATGTCAGTCTGTAAGCAAAATTCTTTATCCCTTCTGACTGTTATTGTAGAACCACACCAGCCCCTGCACCATTTCTACATTTAGAACCATCAAAATGCATAACCTTTGTTTCTTTGTTTCTTAGGGATTGATTAGAAATAGTAGGGAGTTTCTTTTCCAATTCAGTTGTGATGCTATATGTACCCATACTAGTTCCAAATTGACTATAGTATTCTCTGAAAGGCAACTCATCTTCAATGTATAGCTCCTCAATGTTTTCCACTAACTCAAATTCCTCCAAAGGATTAGTATTACACATATCCTTTTCAATATTTTCAATATGATAAGCAACTGGTTTCTCAGGTGTTATCCTTATCCTTTTTCCTTTGAAAGGGATTACCATGCTAGAATAATCCATGTACATACACCCCCTATTTTTGTAGTAAGTTCTCTTGAGAGGCATAACCTAAAATAGGGTTTTAAGTCCACCACCACTATTTCCTGCATTGTCGTTACCTCAGGAGCTCTGTGCAACCTCATTAGTACATATTTAATAACCCCAACTATCTTGATATGTGTTGTATAATTGTAACACTCCAGGACAATATTGGGTATATTACATACCCATTTCTTCATAGAATGACTTAGGCATAACTGTAGTTGATGCTCCTGAATCAATCATACAATTTTAGACTACCCATACTTCCATTCTTAAGGATATGTAGAAAGGGAGAGGTTTGTTTTTAGAATAGTAGGTGTCATTTCTTTCTTTTCTGGTGGTATACTGAGGATGGTGGTGGTTGGTCTATTCTAGGGATTTTTGCTGAGGGAATATTTAAGCAGGTCAATCTAGCCCAGAATGAAAAGAGTGTCATATAGGCTAGCTTTTGATGGAATCATTTTCATCTCCTCAACAATGTTGTACTCAAACTTGGTTAGGGATAGTCTTTCTAGTCCTTTTTTTGGCTCACCATATTTCCTTTTGTATTGTTGGGTTGCCTCTAATATTTGTCTTTTGGTAATAGAGGGGAACCTGAGCCTTTCTTGATCTTCATCCTTGGATCTCATTCTATCTCCTTCTATTTCTCTTTTGATATTTTTAGGGAGACTATCTGTCTTCTCCTTCCCTATAGCTTGAGGAATAGGAAAAATGTCACTACTTTTATGGGGGAGGTTAGATTTCTTTTGAGAAGGGACTTGGAATTATCCCATCTTTTGGGGGTCTACTTGTAAAGCTTTCTTTCCAGACCTTGTCATAACAACAATGTTACTTTCTTCCTCTAACTATTTTCTAGCCATGATCTAATCAGGGTGCCATAACATATTAAACCTCCCCTTATGATTCCTTTTATCTTGAACCATAGCTTGTTGAACATGGTGTTGATACATCACACAATATTGTGAGTCATGGGGATCATTGCATACCAAACACCAAATATTTGCAAGAGTGGTATCTGCAAAACACTTCGGCTCCTCATAAGCTTCATTCACCCTACCCCAGTACTATTACTAGGACTAGGACTTTGATATTTGTTTACATATGGGAATATCCTTTGTTGTGACATTTCATGATCTCTCTTTTCCATCGAATTCATTCTATTACTCAAAATTTTCATAGTATTTTGTATATCTAGAATAGCAGACAATTCTTGAGAAGGTTGAGAAGGAAGGGGGGAAAATGAGGTATAGAGGATACATGCTTAGACCAAGGAATAAAATTAATTTGTGTAGATGGATATGGTAAATAAAGGGGGTCCATGTAGGAGGTCTTTGTGGATTGCTCATGGCCACTATTGGTTGCTGAGTTATAAGGCAACACGGTTTTGGGGGGAATTCTTCCCACATTGATCAAGATATTTTCAGCATGGACAACTACATTATAAACTTGGTGGAAGGTTTCTACTCCAGATTTTTGTGTTTTCAAACCTAGATCTGATCCCAGGGCATGAATATAATTCATATAAGCCAAACATGTAGCTGGTTTAGCAATGGGGGGAATTATCTTCCATGTTCTGCTAAATCTCAAATTAAAATGAGACAATTTCTTGCTGGGTTTTTTGCATGGCTGTAAACTAATTTAGTAGGGAAAAGGGATCAAAAAATTTATTAAATTCTTCTATGAATGGCTCAACCAATGATTGCCATGAAGTAATAGAATTGTCTTCCAGAGTTCTAAACCAATGCAATATATTTCCATGAAAGGATAGGGCTAGAATTTTGACAATAATATTTTCTTATTTTATGTTGTGGATTACTGCCAGATTTAGGATATCTTGGTAGTGCTTGTAAGCTACTTTCTCAAATCCATTATACATGGGTGTTGCCTTAGATATATCCTAGGTAATGGCATCCATTTGGGCTAATCTAAGGGGCCCAGTTGAATCCTAGTTAGGGTACTTCTGAAGTGGCTAATTAGGAGCCACATTATATGCCATATTTTTGGCTACAAGTCTTCTTGGGGGAACTATTGGGTTTTCTTCCAGAAGCTCTTCTTCTTCGATAAAATTTTAATCCAAACTTCTGATAACAACAACCCCTCTTTTAGGTAACTCGCAATGAAAGAAATAATCAGGGTTGTTCCTCTTGAAATACTTGGTATACATGAAAGGGTACTAGTCTACAATACCTTTTTAGGGTCTTCTGACTAGCGAAGTCACCAGGTGAACTTTCTTTTCTCTGCTAATAATGTCAATATAATTCACCCAATCTTGATTCCTTCGAGTTGAGATAACAATAACTCTTTAGATAGGTTTCATGTTCCTTGTGAATTGGTCCCACCAGGTATGCCAAAAACTATTGTGTACTAAACCAAGTTTTCACTCAATACTGTAGCTTTCTATCTTCATACTTTCTATCTAGGCTTGCATCTGATAGCTACAGATCAACACTCAACATTGGATGGATCAAAATAGGGATTTTCAATCCAACCTCCAGATTAGGCTGGTTCCTTTTCAACTTAGCAAGTTGTTGACACAATTATGCTCGTTTAGGATTTGGAGTTTAGGGTAAGAGAAGGTTATGGTTAGAGAGATGTGGATAATAGTGGACGGATAGGTTAACAGCATTGCACTAACACAAAAAGCTCCCAAAAAACCATGCTAAGGACATATACTCAGATCAACATTTATCCTAAAATAGATTGTTTCATATATTAAATCACAATAGAGAAATGTTGTAGCAAGCAATTTCAATATCCAAGGAATGATAATCCAAATAACATAATTCACCAAACACCTAGATTTCATAGAAATGTACTTTCCAATAATATAGAATGGACTTAAAATAGATTTCAATTACTTATAACAACTAGTAATCCAAAATAGGCATAAAATAACCATCTAAGTATTTACATAAGTGCAACTATGAAATTTAAACCTCTAAAATCAAGCATGAGAATGTGAACTTGAGGTGAAGATCAATGTATTGCTTCTTTCATTCATATCTTTAGGAATATTTACAATTGGTCTGTCCTCTAGGAAATCCAATGAAAGAAAGTCCGACATGGTAGCTCAGGATCTCTACAACTTGTTGATCACTCAGTGGAACTAAAGCTCAGGCCATTAAAGATCACGTATTTTCATCGATCCTTCTTGGGAGTGAATTACCACCATTGATCTGTAACCGCATCTAGTTTTATCTTCTTGGAAACCTTCGACGCTTCATATTTCGGACAACTATTACAATTTTGATACAACAATATCTTTAAAACAACCAATATTTGGCAGCTTAACCTCTACCATTGATATTCTTCATCACATGATTTAGATTCAATATGGCACAAGCTAAATGCCATTTCTCTTTAAAATTGATGATATTGTCTTTCTTATCAAAAATAGTAGAATCTCCAATCTAGATCTCTAAACCTTGAATCCACTCCGGGATCTATTATATTCAACATTATATTCTTCAATTCGTATTATATTCTTCAATTTGGGTCCAGAGCTAGTCATATACTTCTTCCATCGTGAATTCGGACTTTCATTATTCTACCGCCCTATCTATCTTAATTTTAGAAAGGGAAGACTTGTTCATTCCCCAAATCACCAATCCACACTTTTCTACCAGTGATGTCATCATCTTCTTGAAAATTTTGTGGATTTGAAGGTAGCATTAATACCAAGTCAGAAACAAAAGGAACTTCTTAGAATCACCATTTTGCACTTTTCTGCCGTTTATGCCATCATATCTTAGGAAATTTTGTAGATTTGAGATTTGTCTTCATTTCTGAGCCAAAGTGAAGTCACCCGAAATCGCTCCAAATATGAAAACTTCACTAACTGCTGAGCGGATTCATATATTCTAACCCGGTTCCATTTCAAAGCATACTGCAAGGTTAGTAGAATGATGATTTTATCACTTAGTCAAAATTATACAAAATTTTACCAAGTATGTGGCCATTTTGGGCCTACAACCACCATAAAGAAAAAAATTCAAAGAACCAAACAAAAAAGTCTTTAGTTGATGGTAAGAAAGAATTGGCTGATAGATCGATTAGTCCATAAAATCAACACAACAAAGACCCGATATTTGGTCGATGATAAGAAAAGTTAGACCAAATGATCGATTGAATCAAGAGGGAAAGAGAACCACTCAGGAAAAAATAGATCAATGGTTTGAAGCCTATTGAATGAGTTCAATGATGACACTTTGGTTTAGCCTAAAAGAATCAGCCAAAAATGGTCAACTCATTTGGTCAAATATATATCCAAAAATATGCGCACAAGCACTTGGTCGTAGAGAGTAACAAATCAGCCGAGAAATTTAGTGCAAAAGGGTAATTTAGTTGAAGCCAAATCCAAGACCCTAATCAAAGTCAAAATTTCAAAATTCAAAAGTGGAACAAGGAATAATTTTGTTGAGAAGAGGAAGCGATCGATCAAAAACATGGTACAAAGAGATATCATTGAATAAAATCTTGACGACCAAAGTCAATCAATCAAAATACAATAGAGATCAATGATCAACAAGAGTGGATTGAAGTCACTTGACTAAAATTCTAGTCAAATAATTCAATCAAAGCTGACTAATTCATTAAAAATAAAACCCTTCTACTGAACAAAATCCCATGTGGTAATATCAAGACCATTTAGTTGAAGAGCAACATGGGTTTATTGATCGATGCCAAGTGGATTGAAGATGTTCAACTGACCAAATGAGTGATGTGGATGAATCAAGCTACCTATGGTCCATAAGTCAAGAAGAGATAAAATTCCTAGGGTCATCATCCAAATAGATCATAGTTTTCAAAGGTACCGACCGAGCGAAGTGGACAGTCGAGATGAACCAGATGAGATAAAGGTAAAATGAGCAAGGTATGCTAACATTATTTTTTGCATGCATGTTGGTTTATCTAACATAATTACTACACTGACCCCCATGATAAATGCAAGCAACTAAAATCACCATTCATGCAAAATTAATAAGGGGTCATTGACCAAAAATTGATAGACGATGAGGGCTAACCGATAGAACATCCAATCAGTGAGCACAAAATCTTTGACTAAATCACAATGAATCACCAATCTATGATATTCATAAAAGAAGTAATTAAAGCATTGATTAACTGATCAACCATCGATGATCACTGAAGCACAAGTTCCTTGAAATCCATGATGGGTATTAGTCGATCTATCACATAATTGGAGCAACACTTCACTAAAGCAAGATCTTATGGACCCTCATTCGATAAATTCAATAAGGCACTCAAGTCAATGATGACTTTACTAACACAAATGAGAGCCAATAAGGAAGTTATAGGTATGCAAGACAACTATGGACCTCTTCCTTGGATCTATACAGACACATGCTTTAACACAACATGAGCTAATCAGATGATTTAAAATTAGATGTGTATGATTAGATGATTTGTTATGTAAATCAACTAAAAGATGATGATCCATGATAGGTCAACTATTATGGGGAGTGAGGTGGCAAACCAAGTATATTGGTATTACAATGATGGTTGGCACAACATTAATGGTGCTTCATGCGTAAACCATTTTAAATACACGATAACAATAGCAAGAAACTTATAGAGCTAATAGTATCTTTGAACATTATAGAGTTAAAGAACTCAGTTAGAGAGACTCTGACCATGGCCTCATCAAGTGCAGTTGCTCCCAAGACCAAGATCAAATTTTTAAAAGATAATTTGTCATTCAATAAAATGACCACAAGGAAACCCTTGTAGAGTAAGTATGGGATGAGGAAGAGCTCGACGAGTTCTATTTTCAATCAAGCACATAGGAATGGCAACACCCACAGTATTTGTTATAGAACATCTTTAAGAAGGCATACACAAATAAAGACAATAGTAGTCCTCACTACAATAAGTGGAAGACCAATTTAACGAAGCTATTGTACCCAAGAGTATATTTCTACCTTGAGCTCTTATCATGGCTAGCCATTTCATAGACCCAAGGACCAAAGCCATAGTCAATGTTAAAATAAGCCTATCTACAGGATTAGGTCAGTAAGAATTGAGTAAGTATTTGGACTAGAAATAGTTAAACTATGTTTTGATGCATTGGTAGTCTCAGCATAGGACCAACACATGATCAACACCACCTTCTATGGAAAGTTGTTCGACTATAACAAATTAGTGTCAATAGACTTTCCATTTCATAATTCTTCACTGCACAGATGGGTGAAATATTATGCCAACATGATCCACATAGTTATGGGGATCAAGGACCTTAATTGGGTCAGTGTAGAGGTCATGTACCTGATAGTCCAGTGTAACAAGACGTGAAAGATGCCAATGTATATATGGAAGGACATAATATGTGACACAATGGACATAAAGTTCAAATAATTACAAAAGGTGATAAATGAGGATAAAGACTCCATGTCCTACTTCTCCCACTACTTTTTTCTAATCCATTTTATTGTTAGGAATTTCAAAGAAACTTCAATTATCCAATTAGGAGGTGTTTCGAGTGCAATAATTCAATATAGGATATCTTGCATATACGAAGGTACCTCCACTTAGAATTATATGACACATTTTTGACAATTATGTATAATGTAATCATTGAGAAAGAACCCCCTAAAATAATCCTGGGTATATTTAAATATCTTAAAGAAAATAAGGTTGGAGACTTCTTTCTCACCAAACACTTTAGCTTCATTATAACATATGGGGCCAAGTTGTCATCCAAGGCTCTACCCACATTATGTCCTAAATCACTGGTTGCCTCGGAGATAGTAAGAAAATCTACAGAAGAAGCCATATTGAGGTTCAAGAATAAATATACAAGGATTCACTGGGTCACTACACCAAGAAAAATAGGGTAGTATGTTTACATAGGATATCCTAGTATGATGAAAACTCTACCAAAAATGGATTCCTACTATTTTGCAAAAATCACATGAAGGCCATATGACCCCGATGAACGCTATAAGGATATTTATATCAAACAAAAATCCCTCACACATAGATAAGTTGAGTTTGGATATAACTTGTTAGGGGCTCAGAAGAATGGGGTGAACTTAGAGGAAATATGGAATAATAAGAATTTAGTGAAGGCACATACTCGTATAGAAACGGTGGAGACTTAATACCATAGTCTATAATATATTACCACAAGGATTCATCATACCCCTGGAGGATTTCTTATATTCTATCACAAAAATTATGGATCAAGAACCTAAACATATTGAGATCCTGGCCGAGGTGGTAGCCCAAATAATAGAAGGTGCTACTGGTACCTCAACTTCTTCTCAACCTCTAGTCATGGAAAAATAAAAAGAGATTGTGCTTGCATCTACTGCACCAAGCCTACCTTCAGGGTAAATAACAAAGAGATAAAAATATCTATGGTTACATTTGAGAAAATATAGAAAAGTGAAGTATTTGCTAATAATTTTAGAGATTACTAGGTAGAAGTTGTCAACCCCTTGAAATCTCCCTCTCACAAGAGATCCAAAATTGGAATGGGTAGTGGTGAACCCATGAGCATTACTCTAATAAAAATAAAGGAGATCACAAAATTCACCCATAAGAAGGAAGAGCATATCCAAGCTATAATGGAGGGTAGAGTGATAAAATCTTAGACAAGAAGTAGGGTTAAAAGTTTAGTTCCCTCTTTGAGTTTGTGCTCTACCTCCAAGCCCATGATCACTATCCCTACTCAAGGAATACAATAATTTCAAATAAATCCTAAAATAGGGGATGCAGAAGTAGAAGGAGATACATTTGACCTATTGAAACATGGAGTGCAAGTACACACATAGACTACGCTAGGCATTGAAAATAAAATAAGAGTTTAGAAGACTAAATCATAATTATTGTAGGAATAAAATGAAAAGCTAAAAGCTAAAGTTAGTAAAGCTCAAGAAAAAATGCCTTCAGGAAGAAAAAATTACAAGACCTAGTGCTTATAACAAAATATAAATAAAATATGATCAAGATCATAGAATCAGAGTAAAAAATGATTGAGAGTTGTAGAAATTGTGAAGAAATAATAGAAGCAAATAAAAAAATAAAACCCCTGATAGAAAAGGTATATAAAAATGTGGTAGTTATTTCCCTAGTGTATGAGAAGTATAATATAAAGTATGAATAGATCAGATCTAGACAAGTAATCACAATGGATGATCAAAGTCATAATTGCCAAATAGAATACAAAAAAGTCACTAGTTTTGTGGTCAATAGACCACGATGGAATAACACAATCAAAGAATTGGAGAATGTGGAGCGAGATACAATTAATATATTGAAGCACCTCAATATCAATCTCCACAAATTACTCAACACAGAAGGGTCAATTGATTAGTCGTAAAATACATTCAGGAGTTCTCATGTGAAGAAACTGATGAAAATAAATTATCTGACCAACTCATTTTTTTGTCAACAACCACCTTTGACATAGTCATACTTTTTAGATCAGAAAAACAATATTAAAAGAAGATAATACCAAAGTAATAAGAGTTTTGGACATAATTAACACACTCAGTGCAATCAATGAAGAAATATTGATACATATGGATGATTTGGTTGGTTCTAGTCAAAAATAGAAAGATGCGATCAAGAAAAGTCAAAATACATTAGAGTCAAAAAAGAGTGTGGAGACCACAACAAAAGATAAAGGAAAAGGAAATGTGGATGACAACTAGGTAGAATTTTGATTTATTAAGAATAAGATTATAATTTTGAGATAGATAATAACATGTTGTACAACACCTGGTCAATGACAAGGTAGGAGATGGTATCAAGTGGAGAGTTCATATTAAAGTAGTTTTGATAGTTACAGAGCTACTACAACTATAAGGATGTCCACAACTAGAAAAAAATATCAATATTTTGACATAGCATAATTTTTCTAAGAGGTATACTTGAGTGCCCATTCTTTGCTATTGTATTCCCTTTGTGTCTTTATTCTTTTTCCATCCCTTATTCTTCACATTATTGTGTAGGTTATAATAGAAAAGTACCCAAGAAGTTAAGATTATTTCTAGATTATTGAGCTAGAGGTCTAGAGACTCGACTATTACCAGATTGAAATGAGAGAGTGGAAAGTTCTTGTTATGATATTTGAACGAGGATTTTTGTTGTATTAATCTTTAAAGAGTTCAATAAAAATTCAAGCCAACTCTTCATGTAATCAATTCCAATATTAATTTTTGGGCTTCTTTCCTATTATAACTTTGTTATCAGTTTTGTGTGTGTCTTCATTATGGGTTACATTATTTGAATGCATAGTGGATGTTTCTTTCATTGGTCAATTGTTATGTTTATTATGATATTTGAATGAATGTAATTGCACCAATTCTTTATTTTTTCTATTATTTCCATTTTGTTGGATTGTTATTAAATCTTGTTGCAATAGACCAAAGGATTAAGGCATTGGTCATACATAAGGTATAATTGAAATATTATTGTTTTATCTTCGTCAACCTTAAAATAAAGTTTAATTCACCACCATAAATTTGGAAGAGCATGAACATAAAATTTTAAAAAAATTTAATTTCACCTCAAGGGTATCCTTACCATACCTGATCTATTTAGAAAATATTAATAACTCTATTCCTAGGTTAAAGAGGTAGGTGACTAGATCCTGTAATTACTCATTGACAGTTTGTTTTTCTTGTAGCATGACAACTTATCCTAAGGATGCATGAAAAATATCCACCATTTTAATGGTGTCATTTCTGAGGATGAAATTGTAATATTGATTACAATTTAAAACCTAACGATAATATTTATTGGCAATAGTTTGTCCATAGGGAATTAGTGTACCCAATTTTCAAATCTAAATCTTACTTAGTTTGTTTCCCATGTATGCTCATAGTTTCCAATTTCTTTTTCAAGGGCCAACGATTATATAGTTTTCTTGATTTTATTAATTTTTTAAATATTTATTCTTGATTCTTGAAAAAGATCATTCCACATGAAATATACCCTAAGTAATTGAGAGTAATATAAGTCGAGCAATATCGACCAGATGTTTGTTCCTTATACACCCATAGTGCTGGCAACTCTGATTGGTCAAACCTAAAAAATAAAAAAGACTAAAAGAAGTAGAACATGCTGGAACATATGAGAAGAACTACTCAGAAGCTCTATTTGGAATTATTGAACCCATAAGTATTTTTTACAACTAATACTTCTAGTTCATCACCAAATAGTACTGATACAAATATTTTTACAATAGAAAATTTATTTGAAACACCCCCTAATATTCCCAGTGGGATAAATACTACACCTATTATGATTCTCGTCAATCCAATCCAAATGTCCCTAGTAGTTAATATGGACAACCCTCCACCTTAGAATGTTCAACTATGGAGGACCAATAGATATACATCTTTTCAATTACCAACAATGCTACATGACCTCCCCGATAAAGCCCATAAGTATTTACCCGAGTTCCAAGGAAATAATGCAATTACTAGAGAGGACCACATTAAAAGATTTTTGTATGCTATGGATAACCTTGAAGTAGAACATGAAGATATAGTGTTAAGATTGTTTCTTCAAATCCTAGAAAGGATGCTAGAGAATGGTTTAGCACTCTTCCTAACCATGACATTGCTAATTTTACTAAGATGGAAATTGTCTTATTAAAAAATTTTGGTGAAAGTAAAATGAATAATCACTACTAACAGACGTAGCAATAATGAAAAAGAAATAAAACAAGTCAATAAGTGATTTTAATAGAATATTTTCTAAATCCAGGAATAAAATCCCCACTAATGTAAGACTAAACAATATACAATCAATCTATTTCTATAAAAAGTCCTTCTTAGAAGAATTTAACTATGAGTTAAGACAAGAACATGTTACTACCATAGAAAAATGCATGGATAAAGCCATAGAAATTGAAAGGAATATGTTATATAGAGGAAAAATGAAACCATACTCTCTAGAATTTAGCCAACCTGATAGGAAACCTAAGAAAGTAGGGTTCAACTTACAAAATAGAACTAAATAGGATCCTATGGAGAAACTAGTCAATCCAAAGATAGAATTTTTGAACATAATGAACAATAGATTAGCTAGGATAGAGATAAATAATTAAATTAATGGTGAATCTTCTCACCCTCAAGTTGACAATCAACAATGTGACAACAGACAACCATTCAAAAGGAATTCCAACAAAAACTAGGGTAACAATAATTTTGATGAAGGAAATAGAAATAGGAGTAATGGAAATGGTTGGAGGAAGAGGGAAGCTGAGATGGATCAAGACTTAGTTCCAAATCCTATACCCACTATCAACCTAGTAGAAAAATTTCCTTATTACTACTCATCATGTGATGCTCCTCGTAACCCAGATTATCTTGGTATATATCTAGGTATACATAATATTGTAGACTTAGATGATGAATCAGAAGAGGAAATTAGGATTAATGTATGTTGGACTCTTGAATATGAATCTAGAGAAATATTTTTCAAGAAAATATGAATTTATATGCTTCAAATCACCACCCTAAAATCCTAGTAGCAAAAAAACACTAAAATCATACAAAGAGGACAAGAAACTAGGTATGATAAAATGAAACAAGGGAAATTAATCCCAACAACCCAAGAGGTGGAAGAAATATAAGCAAATGACTTAAATTTAATAAATAGGACTGTACCTAATAGGAATTATAAAATCTTAAACAAGAAGAGTATGAGATAGCATGTTGTAAATAATAATACACTTAAAGAAAAAATAGAAAAAAAAAAATTCAAATCAAAACTATTCCTAAAAACATAGAAATAAATGAATATTTACCACATGAGGAATGTACAAAAATGCTAGATGTAAAGAATATAGATTTTTATGTTGGTTCTAAATTGAGTAAGCAAAATTTTAACATTACCTTCAGTGAGTTAATGAATATTCAAAAATATAGAGAAATTTTTTGTCGAGCTTTTGGATTGATTGAACAAGAAGAAATATAGTCTTGTAATACATTTAAACCCCCCAAAAATGATACTAGAACACTCTCATATGTTAGACAATTATATGTATCCCTCAGATACAACTTAGATGAAGGAGAAAGGTATGTCATCCACAACTGCATGTTAGATAGTGGTGCATCCCATAACATCATGCCCAAATAGATAGTAGACCAACTAGGACTAATTTGTACCAGATAGTATTTGCTTGTGTCAGTAATGGATAGTAGGTAGATACCTTGTGTAGGAATTATTATTAGCCTACTAGTATTCTTAGATCAATATCCCAAGAATGGTATAGTGATGGATGTTGTAGTAATTTATGTGGATCCTTTCTTCTCATTGCTTTTGAGAAAGCATTGGGAAAAATAGTTAGGTGGTTCCATACAGTTAGATTTGTATTGTGCCACAATTCATACTTTAGGAAAAGAGAATGTGACTTTAAGGACAAAACCATTTAATAAATATTTAGTAGAAATGGTAAGACCATATGACACTATGGATAACTTGGTCAACTCTATAGAAGAGAAGGAAATATGAGTATACTCAATTTGACATAATCCATTTCTAATAGAAGTCCCTAATGCAAAAGATATGGACCCTAAAACTAGAGAACTAGTACATGTAGAATCCACTAGAGTTCTAGCCTAGGAAAGGTGGACCATGTCCTTTTATGGGGTGAAGTCTCAAATAGGAGTAGGTTCTAGTGTATATTTAATAGACATTAAGGGAAACTATCTAGAAATCCCTTATAGATTAGAATTCCCATGCACTAATAATATTGTTGAATATGAAACCTTACTATTAGGCCTAAGAAAAACCAAAGAAATAGGCATAAATTTCTTGACTGTCACTGGAAATGTAGAATTAATTATACAATAGGTCAAGAGAAAGAATCAAACTAAACATCCTAGGTTAAAATAGTATAAATCTACAGTCCTAGCTGAAATTGATAAATCCCTAGCATTTAAGATTTCTTACATTCCAAGAAAGAAGAATCATATTGCAGACCTATTAGCAATCAATACTTCAGGTGTAGAATACCCATAAATTGAAACAAAATATATGGAAATATTTCCAACTATTAGAATTATTGAAGTTGTCATTGATGTCAAAGGCATGTTGAGTAGAGCTTGGGAAAAGTAATCAAGGAAAATACATTTTGAGTAGAGGTTTGAATATTTAAATATTATAAATTTGAAATATTTAAATTAAATATTTAAATATTTAAATTAAATATTTAAATATTTAAATTTAAATATTAAGAAGGTAAAGTTATGTTTCAAATATTATTGTGAATGGCTGACCTCCTTGGGTGCCAAAAGGAAATGAATGGTTTGATATATAAATAAAGCAAAATTTCATTGTGGAAATGGGTCTCAATTGAAAAAGTATACCTTCAATATAAGTGTGCATTGTGGAGAATGTGGAGAAGGAGCAGAACATGTGGTGGCAAGGGAAATGGTAGTGCAATAGAAGACACAAGAGCTTGACAATGTAGTAGAGAATTGGAATTCGAAATACAAGAGAATAGCATGGAGGATTAGAGAAGAATACAACATAAAGAGCACAATGATAGCATTGGTTGTGCACATCGAGGAAGTTCTACCACCATAGAAGATGAATGCTTCCAAAAAAGTAAATACAACGATGGCTCTTGGTTTGATAGCAATGATAGTTCCTGGTTTGATAGCAACGATAACAATGCAATAAGAGAAAATGTTGGTAGTAGGTACTTTTATTTCATTTAATATTGTGAGACAAGAAACATAGTTTGTTTTCAGTATGAAGGTACTTTTATTTCATTTGATATTGTGAGACAAGCAGTGCAGTGTGTTGGTAGTGTGAAGGTACTTTTATTTCATTTGATATTGTGAGACAAGTAGTGTAGTGTGTTGGCAGTGTGAAGGTATTTTTATTTCATTTGATATTGTGATACAAGTAGCATAGTGTTTTGGAAGTGTGAAGGTATTTTTATTTCATTTTATATTGTGATACAAGTAGCATAATGTGTTGATTGTGTGAAGAAGCTTTTACTATTATTTTGATCGTTTGAGAAAGTGTTGTTGTGCGAAGAATGTGTGCATGTAAAATTTGAAAGGAATCCATATTTATGGTAGAAGGGGAGATGTTACATTAGAGCCCAAAGAGATGTCCTCATTCTTTGAGTGACACACTCGGTTGACTATCCCTCCTGAAGAGACCAGTAACCATTCGTTTTGCATGGAAGATAAGCACTTTTTTCTTGGAGAAAAGACACACGAAGGATATTGTAGACTAGCTAGTTCAAAGGAAAGTATTTTGCTAAATTTCAATAGGAATATTGTATGCTATGAGTAGATTTATGTAAGATAGATATTTACCATCTATATCATCAGGCTAGGGCATGATATTGTTAATATTCAAGCGCTAGAGAGGGATTTACCAAACCATAGTGGTGTAGTGGAAATTGTGAAGGAGAAAGCAATCAGGCCAAATAAGTGCAAAAATGAATGACAGTGAGACTACCAAATACTTATGTGTTTACTTTGTCTAAGATATATGTGAATAAAAAATTACCATGTGTTGTGGGAGGTCACACGATGTGCACATTCAAAATGCAGCAAAGATAGACCAGCATGTTTACATAAAAATAGTGTACAAGTGTAGAGAGGTTGGAATGATACACCAACATTGATAGTGGAATATAGAGAATGTTGTCAATATGTGAGAAGAGTATAAGTGTCATGTAAGTGAGTCAAGAGTCATATGTGTATGTGGAAAGATGTAAAGTGAAGAGACAAGAGAGTTTTTATCATATGTGAGGAATAGGAAAGGATGCATCTCTTGAATATGTGAGGAGAGCAATAGTCAAAATATTGAAAGGTCATGTGTTATGTTATATTATGGAGACAAAGCTCCATGTGTTATAATTTAAAAAATTGTAACAAGGATCTTTTAAATTTGATATTGTGAATTTTATATTTTAAAATATTATTATTTCATGAATGTGATCTATTCATATTGATCAGAGAATTGTATGCTTCAATATTGTGATTGATTAAGATCCTTTATATTGGGACCTATAATATAATATAGCTAAAAATATATCAATATGCAAGTTTATATATTGAATACAAAGCTCTATGCTATGTAATGAAGTTGTAATATTTTTTTATTGAATTAATAAGTTGTTTTTATGCAATATTGATGATATTATTGAATGAAATTATATTTGTGAGATTATACAATCCTAGTAAATATAGACCTATGATATTTGGGCCTATTTTCTAATAGATAATTGGCTAGATTAATTATCTACATGTTTTTTTCATTTACTTCTTTGATAAAGAGATCATTTTTACCCAACTAAAAACTTCAATACTAGTCTAAAATTGGTGGGAAACATACAAGTAGAACCAAGAAGATGTGGAAGACCCTACATGGGATGAGAATAAAGAATAAATACTACCTGTTAGGCACCTATTAAGATCTATACATGTGATGAAAACAAGTGTTTCAAGGTAATTAACATTCTATTCAAGAATATATCAATTATTTTCATTTATTGTTTAAAAAAATTGTAAGACATTGATATGCATCAAGTTCTCAAGGACAATAGTGGAATACATTGGTACATAAGGAAGGACATGAAATTTATATTGGTCACAAATCTACCTAGTATAAAATCTATGTTTTGTGCACCCTAGATCCGTGCAATATTGAAAGGCCAAAGGAAAGAAATGTCCTTCAGGAAAATATCTAGAGAGGTTTGGCTCCATTTCTAATATATTCTAGTTTAAAGCTTAGGGTAATAGGAAATAAATGGAGAAATATGGCTATTATTCAAAAGTGTACGATGTGGATAGACTGATAGACAAAATTCAAATCAAGCAGTGATTAGCATACAACAGAAATGAAAGCACAAGAACTACTTATATTTTTGCAAAGACAACCTCCAAAGAGCATATCAGTATTCACTCCCTCACTAGCAGAGATTAAATTAAGATGCAGAATTTAAATGCAACAAATAATGGATATGAATGTGTTTATAAATGAAATATAGAAAATCATCAAATGTAACACAATTCAAAGAACCAAAAGCCGAATGTATTTCAATTGACGTAGAAAAATTAAAGTGTTTTTTTGGAGTGTCCATCCTCCGACTTTTGATCCCTTATCAAAGAAACATTAATATTCAATGGAATTTATTGGCAAGTGTAAATTTCCAAAGCACAAGGGCAACATAGGTTTGATGACCAAGCTCTCAATTTTTAGGCAACTGGTTGCATCCCAATGCATCGATGCTCAATGTTGTTTTCCATCACTTAATCATGTCAAATTTTCATGTGATTCTATTACAAAAGTAGGATCATTGTTTCCATAAAAATGTTTTTACTGGAACATCACTGATGCCGAGGAGGAAATTATTCACACTGGTTTTTTATCTACCAACATTTTGTTTGTATATGCATTAAATGAAAGAGGTGCAATCCTCTATAAATACTAAGCATTTTCATGTAAGAAAGGAGGATGGACACTCTACAAAAAAAGACTTCAAGTTTTCTGCATCAATAGAAAGACATTCAGCTCTTTGAATGGTGTTGCATTTGATGATTTTCTATATGTCATTTCTAAATATATTCATCTCTCTTATTTTCTACTTTCAAAATTTTCATCTAAATTTAATCTTTTCGGGTGAGGGAATGAATACTAAGATGCTCTTTGGAAGTTGTATTTGCAAAACTGTAAGTAGTTCTTGTGCTTTCATTTCTATTGTATGCTAATCACTATTTGATTTAAATTTTGGCTATTAGTATGTCCCCCTCCTACACTTCCCGCTTATAGCCATATTTTTTCATTTATTTCCTGTTACCCTAATATTTAAACTGGAGTAGATTAGAAAGGAAGCAAGACCTCTTTGGATATTGGCCTGAAGGACATTTCTCTCTATAGTGACCCTGAGGAAGCGACATGCCATCCCTACCAACTAATATACTTGTGATTTAACTGAATACTTTAATGTTAAACATGCAATGAATGAAAGGCATGAAGCAGATATAATCAGAATGCGAAGAAATAAAGGAATGAATGCTTTTTTTATTGATATTTCCAATATCTAGTTACATATGAATCTCTCTAAGGGATACCCTTCATTTGATACATAATTTTACACACAAATTGGGTAGTAGGTGTATAAAATATTCCCTTGCACAGGAGGTGCACTTTTTCAGGCTTCTTGATGATGCACACAAAATGTATGAGGGCTTATAGATGCCTCCTTCTCTAGGTATGATTGCTAGAGGGATACTCTTGCTCTTGTGTGTTATGGATTTTATTGAAAAACATGTAGCCCTGCAAGTAATGAAACAACAACACACACTTAGATGTCTAAGATTGCCTCCCTAGATGAGGTTGTTAGCAATGAATAAACTCAATGCAAATACAATGAAACTAATGCTATGCAACCAAGTAAATGAAGTAAATCTATGCTAATGATATGAAGACATGAAGAAAGAAGAATAAAATAAACTAGTGTCTACACCCTATGACTAAATCCCTCATGCGTACTAGGTGGTAGCATGAGAAGCTTTGCCTTTGTATACCCTTGAGGGCTAATTAACTAGTGTCTAAATAAATACATGAGTCTTTCATGTAGACTTGTTGTAGGAATCGTGCAAAGTTATCCCCACTCAGCTTTATTGCATACAAACTACCACTTCCACCAGTGAATGGTCCAATTTGTTGGCAATTTTTTTTATATATTAGCCTCTGCCATCTACAGTGACTAAGTTTTTGTTGTTGTCATCTACAACAGTTGAGTTTTTGCCACCCTAACCTTGAGTGGCCAAGATTTAGCTACCCTGGTTTATAGCGACCAAGCTTGGATGGGCTGAGACTACCCGAGATGAGTGGTGAGAACCAATTTTGATAATTGGAAAGTCTAAGGTTTAGTCACATGACCTCGTAATATTACCATGTCAGTATTTATCCTAAACATGACATGTTTTAGGTGTCTATAGATACCCCTTTTTGTGATGCACTATGTGGAAAAAACAACGTTGAGCAAAAACATAGATTGATATGTCTGTAAGGTGTATGATGGTCATTGGTCTAATCAACGTTGGATGCCCCAATCATGTAATATGACATGTATCCTTGAATCATTGCTTCAATATTTAGAAGGCTAAACTTAGCACAATGCTTTGCACATGTTCAATCGCACTCATTCCTCAGACACAATCATGTAGCTTCTACTGCTACAATCAGATTCGATCGATAGGAGAGCTAAAAAATGATAATGTCATAGTTTGCTTATAACCCTAGCAAAAAGGGAAACTTTATGGCTTTTGTTTGCAATGATTCATAGGACAAAAACAATTTTGATATGATCGAGTGATATTTTTTAAATTTTGATTATGATGATTTGAATATTTGAACTACCCCCTCACACAATGACTTGGTGAGGGAAGGGCAATGAATGAAGTGATGAGTCGCTTGACCAAATATGACTGGTTTTGGTTTTTTTCTAGCATTTGTTATTTTTAATGGGAAAACACCCATCCAAGTGTGATCTCAATTGTTTATGATAATAATTCATCCCTATCTCGGGGAGTGGTCTGGAAATCAATGGCCTTCTTAGGAAGTTAGGAGGAGTGACTCTATGTATGCTCATATTGTATCACTTGGCTCAGTGGTTTTGGATCATGAAGGAATTAGGATGATTCTTTAGTACCTATGGAGCAGTTCGACCATATTTGTCTTCTTAGGGATTGAAGGAGGCACATTGTAATTCCAAAATGAATTTTTTGCCCCAAGTAACCTTATGGTAACTTACTCATCTCGTCGAGTTGCATAGAGTCCAAATCATTGTAACCACTGAGTTGATAGAGTAACTTAATACGAGGCTTATTTGAGATTTATATTTATGTAAGTTTTTTTATTATTTTGAACATTATGATGACCATGAGTCATCAAAATATGTTTATTTAATGTTTTTACTGCTTCTCATGGAGGGAACTCCTCCTGTTATTGCTTAGGCTATTGGCTGCTATCAGGTCCAGTGACCCCCAAATGCCTGCCCATGGCCCCTCTCATCCTTAGTAGCCAAGAAATGCGGTCTACTGAAGATAGCAGTGACAAAGGCATAATTCAAAAATATAAAAAGTAACCTAGGGTTTTTACTTTTTACTTTTTTCTAGCTGGTGATTCGTTTCTCAGAGCTCTATAGTGAAAGCAACTTTTGTGACTTGGAGTGATGTTGCGGTTTGGAGGATCATGGCTACTCAGGGTGAGACATCAATGAGTGAAGGAGCTAGAGCTTCTCAGCTACTATTTGAAACCTTTAACCTTGCTCACTTTTTAGTAAAATGAACCACATTTAAGTAATCAACAAATGAACCTCATTAAGCTTGTTGGCAATGAACCAAACCCGTAGTTAGGTTTAGTGTAGGATTTATTTTGGTGGGCTTGCCCCCATTTTGTTATTTTGTTATTTTTTTGGTATTTTTGGCCTAGGGCAGATGTGTCTGCCATGTCACCTATTGGTCGCTACTGCTCAGAGTAGCTATCTTAGCCTGCAGCTTGGCCATTGTCAATGGCAATGGCCAATTTGAATCTCAATGATAAAAAATATGTCCGTTGGTGGCTCTGTTGCTTCCAGCTTCAGCAGCCAATTTTTGGCCGCTGTGGGCGATAGCGGCTAAAGACACTTAGGCAATTTTTTAATTTTTTTAAAATTTTGAAGTGATTTATTGATGATTTTTTTGAAATTTTGAATTGTGTTGCATGGTTAGGTGCATCTATTGCTCTTTTCTCCTAGACTTTAGAATAGCCTATCATTATTTGCATTGTTTTTCATGCTTTATTATGATTTATGCCTTAGGTGCATTGTAGTTATGCTTTATTTTCTTTTTTTGCTATTAGATTCGCACTGTTTGGGCTCAAGACCTAAAGCTCATGAAAGACATTCTACTCCTTTTGAGTTCTACAGACTAGGCCTGGATCAAGGCCCACGGGTTGTAGTTTATCATTAGACTACCCACTATTATGTCAAATCAGGCTTACCTCATAGCCTTGGTACACTGGTGGGATTCATGGACTAATACCTTCCACCTTCCTACCGATGATATGACTATCATGTTAGAGGATGTGTATAGGATATTTCAGATCCCCTTTGATGGAGTGGCCATTGTCTCTTTAGCCACTAATGATCATGATGCTATCTTTATTTAGGTGTTTGGAAGGCATACTGTAGATACCTTCAAGGATGCCAAGTCTGGTGGCGTGTCTATTATACCCTGGTATCTAGAGGAGGTCTTCTCCGTGAGGCACACAATGTTGTTGATGGTTGTCAGCAACATTCTTATTCCATATTGCTTAGGCCTAAGGTTCCCATAGAACCTCCTTGCAATGGTACATGATCTGATGGATAGTGAGGAGGCCGTCATCTATACATGGAGGAGGTCCTTATTGGCCTAGTGCTATGATGAGTTGTATCACATCCACCGGCGGGGTCATGTTGGCATCACTTGCAGCTTGCTCTTATAGTTTTGGGAATGGGAGCACATCAAGGTAGATCATCCTAGATGACTTCCTATTGAGATCATAGCCATCAAGGAGTGATATAGTGCTATGTTGCTAGATGGGCTTGAGAGCATGAGGAGTGCAAGAGATATCCTCATGCAGGGGATCTCTCCCACTACACTACTACTTTTACTAGGCTAAAGGCCGATGATATCATGTGGCATATGTATCACGAGTGCCCAACTTGGGATGATCCGACTAGTTTCACAGCTAGGACACAATGTGAGTGATGGCTCACTGACCTCAAGGTTAGCATCAGAGAGTATTTATTATACTCTCAAGTTATTCATCAGTATGTGTTTCAGTAGGATGTGTTGGTTGTTTTATTTTTATACCAACACCTTACAACATAGGAAGACCTTCCTCCTCTATGGATCACATATCTTTCCGATGAGGAGGATGCCCCGAAAGTTGACCCAAGAGTCATTGGGGGAGTCACAGATGCATTTGTATAGTGGTGGGGGGATCTAATGTGGCATGGTGATGGCAGCTTGGGCCATGAGGATGATGGTGCAGATTCGACAGGGCACAGAGTCTAAGCCAAGACTGAGGTATGGGAAGAACTAGTAGAGAATGTGGTAGTGGAGGATAATGAGGCTCTTAAGTAGGATAAGGAGGACCTAGATCTCAAGGAGAGATATTCTCCTCTAAGAGCACAATTGCATGAGGTCGAGGTTGAGCTTTAGTTGACCAAGATCTAGGTACAATAGCGAGATGCTACCATAGCCCAGTGAGATGCTACTATAGAGCAGCTCACACTATAGATCCAGGTTTTGTAGGCTAATTTCAAGGGTAGTGATGCTAGGATGTAGTTTTTGTTCCTCCTTCTACACCATAGAGTGATATAAGGATAGATCCTGGTGCAAACACATGGGCAGAGGTTCTATGCTTATAGAAATTACTATATGAGTATGAGGGGAAGATCCAGGGGCATGTCTCCCATATAGCCTCTCTCCAGATGTAGCTTATGAGGTATGGATTAGTCCCATGGAGGCACCTAGTGTAGGTGGTTCGCAGGTCAGTAGGCACTCCACCTCAACTCAGTCCTCCATCCGTCCTAGCAAGAGGACTTAGACTCGCACAGAGAGACCAATAGGGTCACATCACTCTACTCATGATACAACCATAGGGGGAGATAATATTGGGGGTATAGGTACTGTGTTTGACTGATGATGCACTTGGATTCTATTTTTGATGTTTGCTTTACCTACATGACTGTAGCCTATGGGAAATTTTTTCACCCATGCTTTTGACATACACATTTATATGATATATTTGCATTATGACTCATTATGTGTATCATTTATTCCTTATGTTTTTGTTTTATTTATTTTTATTATGCGATGTGATGATGGCATTATTATGAGTTGATGTATGTGATAGATGATAGATGATATTTATGATGATGTGGATGTTTTATATGGATGCTTATGTAGATGTGATATGATCTAAATTGTGCCATGATGTGATGTATCATGTGTTGATTTGATGATGGTTTTATGATTGTATGCATAGATGGATTATGATGTGATCGTAGATGTGAATGGATGAGTTATGAACTATGTATTTATGGATGTGATATTTATTGTTAAATGCATGTTTGATTTTGATTTTAATGTGTGCATATAACTCATGCTATGATATGGTGAATGCAATATGTAATGCATTATGTACATGGTGTTTAATCTAATGTGAATAAACTTGAATGTTTTAATCACTTTAAAAAAATAATGGTATGCATATGATATGATTTTGACAATATACTGGGTGATACCACAGAAAGTATAACAACCATGAATTTTTAATAATCATTCTAATAATAATAATTAATTATTTAATCCATTCATATGTGCAATGTAATGGTGTGGAATGTATGTATTTTCTGGATAAGCTTCTCTAATTTAAAATATATAAAATAATCAATGGTCGTCTAAATATCATTTCTGACATATATCTAGTATCTAATGTATTTTATTATTACCCCCTAATTTACAGGAGCTTATAAAGAAACTTGATGATGTGATTTATGATATGATTTGTTTCTATGTAAGAATTTTTGAGGTTTTTCTTGAGACTTCAAACACTCTAGTTACCCTATCAACAACTATGTAACAACCATATAAGACTTTTAAAAAGCAAGGCTTTCACCATGTTCTCAGATATTCATTATCTCTGTGTGTGCAAATGAATATATATTGAGATAGAACCTGTAGACACCTAAAATATGTCATTTCAATGGTGACTACTCATATGGACATGCTACAAGACCATATGGAAGATCTTGGACAAACTCCAAAATAGAGTAGTGGTTCTAACCACTCAATTTGGGATCCTTGGTGTAATCATTCTGAATCGTACCCTAGACCTGTAGTCTACAGTCTGAACCGTAGCTGAGGCCTACGGTTTACTATCTGGACTATAGCTGTAACTTGCGGTCTTAATTGAATTTTAGTTGTATCTGAGCCAAATCAGTTTGAACGGCCATTTGTTCTAGAATAAGGTGGTTAGAGGACGAAAGCTTCTAATACAACTATCCTAACCACACCTTCTTGATCTTGGCTTCTCCATGAAGCCACACCTAGCCCTGGGACATCCTATAAGTACCCCTTCAAAATGGAGAGAATATATAGAGTATTTTGATACTGAAGTGTTGTTGAAATATTGTATGAAGCAAGCATTGGAGTTTAGAGTAGTGAAGCCTTGTTGAATTTTGGACTCAATTGAGTGCATAGAGATAGCCTTGTTGCCATCCCCATTGTCAATTTGTTAAGCATCATGACGAATTAGGCCATGGATGCCCTAAGGACCTAGGAGAACCA